>PVIC010021519.1:0-18521 GCA_004025085.1 Thryonomys swinderianus
AAAAAAAAAAAAAAAAAAAAAAGAAAGAAAAGAAAAGAAAATTGTGCCAGGTGTGGTGGCTCATGCCTGTAGTCCCAGCACTCTGAAGGCAGAGGCAGGAGGGTTGCTGAGTTTGAAGCTTGCCTGGGCTACAACATAATGAGTTCAGGGACAGCCTGAACTACAAAATGAGACCCTGTCTCAAAAAACTAAAAAAAAAAAAAAAAAAATCAAATAGAAAATCATTGTTCACAGACAATGATGGCGCCTTGCTCTAAAATCTTAGGAGTGTCCACTGTAATTCACCTATGAGAGCCCACCAGAGGCTCCAACAGCATCCCAATCTGCCAATGACACCTCTAGTACTACTGGATTTGTTAGCTGGGAAAGCCCAGGAGGTACAGCAGCCTGTATAGCAGTGTAAACGTGTCCCAGAGCCTTCTCTTGTCCTGGGACCTCCTAAAAACTAGCAGCTTTTGGGCCGGAGATTTAGCTCACTGGTTCTGGCGCCTGCCTCGCAAGCGCAAGGTCCTGAGTTCGATCCAGGTAACCACATACAATGCTGGGCATGGCCCACCAGCAATCAATACCATATACCACAGTGCCGGGCATGATGGCTCACACCTGTCATCCCAGCACTCAGGAGGCAGAGGCAGGAGGATTGCTGAGCTCGAGGCTTGCCTGGGCTACATAGTGAGCTCAGAGCAACCCACCCAAAGTTAAAAATGTTAAAAATGTGTTACCTCCAAATCCAAATAGGCCCACTAGGCACTGTGTCTCTTTTTGTTTTAACAGGGGCCAGATGCAATGACTTATCCTTCACAACAGAAGAACTCTCAGACATTTCACTGTGGTACAGGGCCTTTGAATTTTAATTGGATTTATTTCCCATCCTCTAACAAGCAGATGCTTTACCAACAATTCCAGTGTGGTTCTTACTCACTTGGTTCAGTCAGCATAATGGCTTCAATATAATGAACCAGTGTGATGCCTTGTGGAAGAGAAACAATTAAGATCCCTGTTGATTACGTTGTGACACTTAGAGCTGAAGAACTGATACACCCCTCACGCTGGGCAGTAAATGGGTATTTCTGGTCTCGCTAGCATAAAGTAAATTGTTTCTGGTGGTCTTATAGCTAATATGGAAAAAAATGTATTTGCCCAATCAATAGCTACACACCAGATACTCAGTTGTGCCAGTGTACTCAAGCAAGAAAAGCACATCTGCTTCAGTAGCTGCAATGGAAGTCACCACTTGACTGAGTTTATGGTAATATGCCATCATTCACAAACATATACCCATCTTCTTCTACACGGGCCAAAAGGAGAAGTAAATGGAGATGTGGTGGGAAGCACCACTTCTGGATCTTTCAAGTCCTCGATGGTGTCACTAATCTCAGCAATCCTTCCAGGGGTGTGATGTTATCTTTATGTACCATTTTCCCAGGTAGAGTCAAGTGTAATAGCTTCTATTAGGCCTTTCCAACCCTCATTTCATGGGGCACCAAAATGGGAGTTCTACCAGGGACCAAACATATCCACCCTGATTATTCTTTCTGGAGTTCAAAAAATGACCACAGGATGGATTAGATAAAATACTGGATCTACTGTTTGTCAAACCTTCACTACAGCTCCACTGATCACCTGATCTCCATAGGTCCCTGCTCTTAATAAGGATCACAAAAATGGTTCAGATCTCCTGGAATCAGCATTAGTTCAGAAAGAGTATCCAGTAATATCCAAATGTTTGATCATTTCCTTTCCCCCAATATATGGTTACCCTAATAAAAGGCTGTAAATCACTCTCAGGAAGGGTAGGAGCAAACCTGCCAGTACAACTGCTTGGTGATATAACAAGATCCTTCCTCATCTTCCTCAGACTGGCTGACTAACCATAGTGTTTTTTTTTTTTTTTTGATGATGATGATGACAGCAGGACAGAAGGCCAAGCAAAAGAACTGAGGCACTTTACAACCTTAGGCTGGTATTAGCTCTAAGGGCAGGGATCTGAATCTATCCTCATGGCAGAGTGACAGAGCTGCCTCGAGACAGATAAGAACACTGGAAAAAGTGGGGAAACTGAGCCAACTGTTCCTTACACACACGCAGGTCTTGGAAACATCCTAGGAAGTATAGATATGGGCTAAGGCAGTGATGGCAAACCTTTTAGAGCTTTCAATGATACAAAGAGCCAGCTATAGTGTGTGTCAGAGATTTGCCACCACTGGTCCAGGTAGAAAGGGACCTTACCTAAGCAACTTCCTCAAATTTCAGATCACCTTTGACTAGTTTGCCAACAACGGAGCCATGACTCTTTATTAATGATGAATTCCCTGGGGACTTACTTTCTGCTGGGCATTATCCTAGGTGCTTTACATGAATAAATCCATCTTAATCCTCACAAAAACTTTTTAGGTGGGTCAGTACTCCTCTCCATTTTGCAGGTGAATTAATCAAGGCACAAAGAGGTGAAGTAAATTTTTCAAGGTCACACTGATAGTGTCAGCCATGATGGGCACCCAAGGAGTCAAGCTCCAGGGCAAACCCTCCAAGAAACTGTAATACCATCTTCACCAGAGAGAGTGGGGGCTGAGCACACCAGTGCCTGGTCTATTCTGCATCTCTTCCACACTCTCAGTGGATGCTCATGAGTAGAAAATACTGTACACACGGACATAGGTTAAGGATCGGGGCCCAGTCTGACTTACAGGAAGTGTTGGCTCTCAGAAGCAGGAGCTCAGATCAAATCTGGCTAAGTTTTGGTCCAACATGGAAAGAGGAAGAATGAGAAAAAGCCTTCTTGGGAACCTAGGGAGGATGATGTGGATAAGACAAAGGCAGAGGGGACCCCATGTCTGGAAAGATGCCGTCAGGACTGAAAAAGAGTTGACTGTTAAACTTACACCATCAGTCTCAGCATACTATGTCTCTAAATGAGTGAAACCTGGAGGTCCATGTCCGAGCCATAGTAAAGTGAGGGTGCAGGGACTGGATAGGAGATGGGGGCAGTAGTGTACTGGCCCAGGGGAGGGTAGGAGAGTGTATTGAGCCAAGTTGTAAAGGAAGAATGCAAATTTTCCAATAAGAAGGAAAGAACAGGGCTTTTCTGGCAGAAGAAGCAGCCTGTGCAGAAGCACAGACACATGAAAGAAACGAACCCATCCTGTGTAGGATGAGACAGGACTGTCCCTCAGGGCTATAGACATCACTGAGCTTTATGCTTCCCCCAAATTCAGAATAAGAGAGCTGCTCGTGTCTACACAGCCATCTTCTCCTGTATCCACATATTGGTATAGCCAGTTCTGCCTGACAACATTTTTTAGCTTTGTCCCTTACTCTGGTCCCCACAACCAACACTGCCATGGTCAGGCAGCCCAAGGATCTGGGTGGTGAGTAAAGAGACAGCGAGACAGGGAGTCCCGAGGGAAACAAGTTGCCAACTTGTCATTCACTTCAGTTATTCTTGTTTTCTCTTATTATAAGCAATGATAACAGCTTATTCAGTAAGCATTTTATGAGACAAGTCATTTTCAGACAGTTGACACTGACATTCTTATGTGGGAAAGTTTGTTTTAAAAAATAATCAAGCTACCAGTGTTCTCAGAGGTTAAATGCCTCCTCTAACTTCGTGTAGTTAATTAAAAGAATCACAATCATGGCCTTCACCTCTATCCCCTGTACCAACCTTACATCTTTCCCTGCAGGAAGACAAACAGAATAATCCAGGTTTTGGGCTCTTAAAAGAAGTCAGTACTTTAAGTATATATCAATCATTCACACTTTAGTACGATATATTACATTCAGAGCTGAGAGTAAGAGAATGCCTGGATGAACTAGAAAGGTGCAACAAGGGCTCCACCAAGGGGTGGAAGGGAAACAGTGCAGTGAACATCAAAAAACAGTTTCATAGGAAGCTGTCCACACTGTTGGTGGGTGCGTAAACTAGGGTAACCACTATGGAAATAAGTATAGAAGTTCCTCAAAACTGAAAGAGTAATAATTTGATACAGCTATTCCTTTCCTTAGTATATTCCCCAAGAATTAGAGACAACATACTGTAGTGATACTTGCATACCCATGTTTATTGTGGGGCAATTCTCAATAGCTAAACCATGGAAATAACCTATGTGCCTCTCAATAGATGAATGGGTAGAGAAAAATGTAGTGTGTATGTGCACAATGGAGTATTATTCAACCATGAAGAAAAATGATGTCATTGGAAAGAACACTGATGATACAGGAAATCATGGTGAGTGAAATAAGACAGATATTGTATATTTCTCTCCTATATGGAATTTAAAAGGCAAAACTGGAAGAAAGAAGAAATAGGAAGTAGAAGGATGGCTATCAGAGATGAGAAAGAAGATTAGGGAAGAGGGGCAGAGAACAGGAGAAAGAGGAAGTTAGAAATAAAGTATGCTATATTCATGTACAAATATGCCAAAATAAAATCCATTATTACATATTATATGTAGGTACTAGTAAGTTCTAGGGGTATTGTGGGTTGAATCCAGGGCCTTGGCACGGAGCTACATTTCCAGCCCTTTCTATTTGAGGCAAGGAAATTTTTTCAATTAATTTCACTTTCCTTTAGGACTGTCCTGTTGGAACCAAGCTTACAGAGGTCCAGGACAAGGCAAAAGGCACAGTATGAAGGCACTCGGTGAGTAATAAGAGCTGACACTCTTCCAGCTGTATGGTGCTATCCTGAGTACCTGGGGAAGATGCTGGGATTAACACTGCAGGATGGAGAGAGAAGCAATGAATAGAAACACATAAAAGAAAGGGAAATGCTGATGAGTGCTGTATAGACAGGATGTGTCATAATGGAATAAAGAATTTTGAGAGTGGTAGGATGTAACTACTACTTTTGGGCTGAGGGTTTAAAAAGGCCTCCTGAGACTATGACGTTGGGGTGGGATTTTAATAAAGCAAATGTTTTAGGATTGCCAAGACCTTGTTGACTAAAGAACAGCATCAAGACCCAAAGTAAAAATACTTAATGAAAATACCAAGAATAGTGGTAGAGTACTGAAGTCTTCCTTATGTGGTATTTGTCACTATGGGTATTGCTTTAGACAATGTGTATATCATACATTACATCGGCAGCTGATGTACTGATCTCCATTTTATATATAAGGAAACTGGTACAGAGGGTAAGAGACAATTCCAACAGCAGACGAGGACCTAAAGAAACACTTGTGGGTGGTGAGGGACCAGGTCCTAAGGTTCCAGCATGGGGTCCCAAGAGGCAAGATGACCAAAGACCCCAGGGTGAAGTCAGGAGTAGCTGGCAGCACTTCTCAGGTTCTGTGCGGATCCCTACTCCCATTGCTAAGCCCAGTCTCCAGGACCCAGCTGAGTGGTGAAGCAAGATAGACAATGTCAGCAGATGAGACTTAGCTGCAGCTCCCAGCACATCTCCCCACTCATGGATCCCTGCGTGGCAGAGGGGGTCAGAAGAGGCCAGCAGCACAACATCCACTGTTCATCTCGTCTCAGCCATAAGTAACACAGTTATGAAAAAGAAACTCACATGCAGCAGGGCCTTATCATTAAGCCCAATTTCTGGTGTTCTCCCCTTAGAAGTATGATGTAATCATCCAACCAGCTGTCACCCAAGTCACACACTGTGAACCACAGTGTGTCGGGAAACCAAATAGTCTATCTAAGTCAAAAGATCCAAGGTGAAGGTCTCACCTCATCACAAATAGGAAGGAGTGATTTTTCTTTCAATGATAACAGACTCCTCTTCCTGCCACCTGATCTCAGCTAAGGGTATTACCGACCCAGGGCTACCTCCCCGCCTCCCCCTTTCCCTCCATTTCTCCTTGTGGTTCTGGCCATTAGCAGAGCACACATTACAATGTAACCTTACAGGAGTTGACTCAGAGAAGGGGAGAGGAGAAGCCCAGGCTGAAAGGGAGGGGAGGAAGAAGGGCATTACCAACTGCTTCCAGAGGCTCGCAGTGACAGGACAAGTGGGCACACAACCTGATGTGTGACACAGAAAAGCCCTGATCAAATGCAGCAGTAGCCCAGACTCAGCAGCAGCCTCTCCAGGGGAGGGTAGGAGAGTGTATTGAGCCAAGTTGTAAAGGAAGAATGCAAATTCTCCAATAAGAAGGAAAGAACAGGGCTTTTCTAGCAGAAGAAGCAGCCTGTGCAGAAGCACAGACACATGAAAGAAAAGAACCCATCCTGTGTAGGATGAGACAGGACTGTCCCTCAGGGCTGTAGGCACCACTGAGCTTTATTCTTCCCCCAAATTCAGAATAAGAGAGCTGCTCGTGTCTACACAGCCATCTCCTCCTGTATCCACATGTTGGTATAGCCAATTCTGCCTGACAACATTTTTTAGCTTTGTCCCTTACTCTGGTCCTCACAACCAACACTGCCATGGACGGTCATGATCTATAACCTCTTGACCAAGCCTTTATTGGTATAGCAGCCTGGCCTCCTTGCCTCCTGCTTCTACCTACTCAAACTTAATTGTTTCCATTTCTAAGCCAGTTTCAGTGTCTACCTAGTTAACAATGATCCAAGGAGGATAACACCTGTTACAGCTAGAACCCTGAGGACCCGCCAAAAATCAAGTTAGAAAGCTGACCTCCAAAAACCAGAGAACTGAGGGGCAGCAGCATAGCATCCAAGACACAGAGGCAGAGTTCACCTCATACTCATCAGCAACACGGAGCACCACTTCCTCAGTCTAAGCCATTCTCTGTGGGTGAAGGGAATAAGGCAACACACCACAGAGAAGACTCAGTCTCTGCTGCCCCCATGGAGTCTAGAGGGGACAGCTGTTAATCAAATAATTATGCATATGTAAATGAATACAAATTACAAATTGAGATATGCATGGGAAGATCTCCATTGAAGAGAAATCTTTGTGATTACAAAGGTGGTGAAAGCAGCTGGGGAAGTTGCCCAAGGGTGGGACATTTCAGCTGAGACACAGCACTGCATGACAGCTCCTAATGGACAAAGGAGCTTCCATGGCTTCATTCCTAGTTAGGGAAGCTTCCCAGGGGCCAGCAGAATCCACAGGAAGTCAACTAGTTAAGTAACCTGTAATTCGTAGTTACCGTTCATAGGAGGTGACAAGAAAGGAAAAGGCAACGTTCCTTAAGCTCTACAAGATGGTAGGAGAGGGCCGGAGGGTTAGCTCAGTGGTTCCGGCGCCTGCCTCGCAAGCGCAAGGACCTGAGTTCGATCCCCGGTAACCACATATAATGCTGGGCATGGAGACACACCCACCAACAATCAACACCGCATACCACAATGCCGGATGTGGTGGCTCACGCCTGTCATCCCAGCATTCGGGAGGCAGGGACAGGAGGATTGCTGAGTTCGAGGCTTGCTTGGGCTACACAGTGAGCTCAGGGCCAGCCTGAACTACAAAGCGAGACCCTGTCTCCAAAAAGCAAAAAAAAAAAAAAAAAAAAAGATGGTAGGAGGGATTTGACATGGCTGAACAGAGGAAGAGCCACATTGGAGGTACTTAGGGAAGACCAACCAAAAACATTGGTAATTGGAAGGGAGGGAGATGCCAAAAGTCAACCCGAAATCAGAGACTTGTGGCTCAAATAAAACATAGGCACAGCACTTCACAAAATAGTGAACCAGCCCACAGGGTTGCCAGTGGCACTGCCACCCATGTGTGGAACAGGAACCACCATTCTGGAAAGTTCCACAAAACTGATCAACTGCAAAAATGTGTCAAACTCGGGCCAGAGATTTAGCTCAGTGGTTCCAGCGCCTGCCTCCCAAGCGCAAGGCCCTGAGTTCGATCCAGGTAACCATATACAATGCTGGGCGTGGTGACTCACGCCCACCAGCCATCAATACCACATACCACAGTGCCAGGCATGGTGGCTCACGCCTGTAATCCCACCACTCGGGAGGCACAGGCAGGAGGATTGCTGAGTTCCAGGCTTGCCTGGGCTCCATAGTGAGCTCAGGGCCAGCCTGAACTACAAAGTGAGACCCTGTCTCAAAAAAAAAAAAAAAAAAAAAAGTGTCAAACTCAATCCACAGAGGACAGATGTGGGATATGAGGCCCCTCGCTTGTTTTGCCTGTCTGCAAAAAGGAACACGCTGCAGCCTGGCAATAAATTTGCCAGCATGCACATGGGTAAGTGACTGGGAAGCTACTCCCTCCTTGGCCAGGAGTTTTTCTGCTCTTCCTTCTTTTTTCAGAGCAACAATGTCAAGGGCTACAGCAGCAGAGATGAGGGTGGTGAATGGAAGAATACGAGCCATCCTTCCCTGTGATCAGCCATGTGCAAGAAGGATCTGGACCTTGGCACAGAACTCAAGCAGCCTAGCACTGCCTGTGGGGCATTCAGTGGGAGGATAACACTCCTCTTCCCTTGCAACAAGCAGTATGAAAGGAGCCACTGGAGTGGAACAGAGGAGACTTTGCAAGGTCTGGAGCAACCTCAGGCTATCTCTGGCTGAGGACACCACAGAAACTGAAGATTCGAGTGACACAGACAAACAGGGTGAGGGCATGGGTGGGTCACCAAGGGACATCCAGAAAACTGCTGGAGAGGACTGGTCCCAGACCACACATCCAGAGACCAAGATCGACCTTGCACCCAGCACTAACCCTTCTGCAGACTTGACAGGGTTACCCAGCACAGATTTGGGCTCTGACTTGGAAATAACCACAAAATTGTGGGCACCAGGGGAATTTTACTGATTTTCCTTTTCTTTCCTCCCTTTTTCTCTCTTGGTTTTGTTTTAACATTTTGTCTGGCTTGTTGTTGTTGTCAGGTTTTCACTTTCATCATTTGTTTTGTCCTGTTCATCTATTTCCTCAACTGTCTTTCTTGATGTTTTGATATTTTTATGCAGGTGAACATTGCCTCTAGCCTTTCTAATGTGCTTTCATGCTCTTTTGCTTTGTCCCACCACTCCTGTCCTCCACTCCTGTCCTTCCACTCCTGTCCTCTTCTCCAGTTTCTCAAAGCTTGGGTGATCATCTTTGTTCTTCAGCCTTACTTCTACTATAGTTCTCTTCATTTATCTCACTATTTTGTCCCCATCTCTCTTATATTTTGCCCCCACAAGAAAAAGTCACTCTACTAAGGGGAAACTCACTATATACAAGCTCCTGGTTTATGTTGAATTTTGTTATATAAATGTAGATCTTGCTCCTTATGGATAAAGGGACCAAATTAATAGATACCACTGTTTGTCAGGTTGTGCTTAATGCTATGTTTATTCCTAAATATACTACTACTAGTAGAAAGCCATGCCTGTTATAATCAATTGTTCTCCCTTGCACGACAACACAGTGATTATCCAAAGTCATATCACCAAGGTCCAGTACCAAAGAACTGAGTGCTGAGCCAAATAGCAACTTCTCATCCCTAATAAACTGAGAAGATACTTGGGACAGACACAAAGACCAGGAGCCAGCTACACTTAGACATTTCTGAGAAATAGATACTTTACAAGGAAGCCTCAATATTAGTAATAAAACTACCATAAGAAATTTACAAGCATCCACACAGAAAACAGAAAATGGCAAAATACAAGACAGAATGTAACCTTAGATTTCCAGCCCACCTTGGACAACTCCAGAGGCCAACAACATAGAGAAAATCAGTAGCCACACACCTGAATTCTCTGAAATGATAGCACAGAAGAAAAACAAACCAGATACATGAGACCAGAAAGTCAGAGTAGAAATAATTTCTCAAGTAAAAAACAGTGATCAAAATGAAGAACTTGTTCAGTGAAAATAGAGTAGCCATGGATTAAAGAAATAGAAGAGCTAGGGAAATGATGGAAACCATAAACATCCAACATAGGAAAGAAATGAGAACCATGAAACAAATTCAAATATCCAGCAGATTATAAACTCCATTGTATCTTCTGTCTGGTATGAGAACCTGTAGATGTAAATGAGTTCTAGAATGTATGATAGGTTTTATAAAATAGGAAATATTCAAAGGGAAAGTAGTGGGGAACATAAGGAAGGGAAAGAATAAATATGATTTGGAGAGAAAAAGAAAGAGATGTATATAAGGGGTGGGAGGTTGTGGGTGGGTAGGGATATGGGTAAAAATGAGAATTAACTTCTGTCATATACTGTTACAAATACCCCAATGTTGAGTGTGATTGTGAGCTGTATATAAAATGTGCCACTGAAGAATTCAATTAAGGGCCAGAGATTTAGCTCAGTGGTTCCAGCGCCTGCCTTGCAAGTGCAAGGCCCTGAGTTCGATCCCCGGTAACCACATACAATGCTGGGCATGGTGACTCACGCCCACAAGCTATCAACACCACATACCACAGTGCCAGGCATGGTGGCTCACACCTGTCATCCCAGCACTCTGGAGGCAGAGGCAGGAGGATTGCTGAGTTCCAGGCTTGCCTGGGCTACATAGTGAGCTCAGGGCCAGCCTGAACTACAAAGTGAGACCCTGTCTCAAAAAAAAAAAAAAAAGAATTTAATTTTTTAAAAACTCCATTGAAAGTATATGCAATTGTTTTTACTAAGGTGAGGACATATCTAGAAGACAGGATTGCTGTTAGCAATCATGAAAAGAAACCAAAAAAAATACTACATAAACACGTGGAAATTAAATAACACCCTCCTTAACAACTCATGAGTCACAGATGAAGTTAAAGAATAAATACAGTTTATACAATTAAATGACAGTGCTGATAAAACATAATAGGAATTAGGAGACCCAATGAAAGCGATCTCACAAGGGAAATTTATACCAATAAATACTCATATCAAGAAAACAGAGCAAACTCAAATAAGCAACCTAATGTTGAACTTAAATTTCTAGAAAAAGAACAAGTCGAACCCAAAGCTCCTATGAGGAAGGAAATTGTAAAGATCAGAGTAGAAATTAGTACATTTGAGAATAACAATACAAATATTCAATGAATCAGAGTTTTTTCTTTGAAAAATTAAATAAAATCAATGAACATTTAGTCAACCTTAAAAAAAAAGTAAATACTTCAAGCTATACATTTAGGAATGAAAAGGGTGAAATCACAACAGATCCTGCAGAAACCTATATTCTAATAAGATGGAAAACATAGAAAAAATAGAAAAATCTCTAAATACACATGAATTACCAAATCTGGATCAAGAAGACATAAGAGTTCTAAATAATCTAATGTCAGCCAATGAAATTGAAGATGTAATTTAAAAACCTACCTACAAGCAAAAGCCCAGGTCTTGATAAATTCACTGCTGAATTCTATAAGAAATTTAGAGAATATATAATGCTGCTATTTCTTAGACTATTTAATGAAACTGAAATGGAAGCAATACTCCCAAAGTCAGCCTGGAAAAACAAGTTACCCTGATACCAAAACCAAAGAAGTGTTCAACCAGTGAAGATAACTACAGTCCAGACTTTCTAAAGAATGTAAATGCAAAAATCCTCAATAAAGATTTGCGGGCAAACAGAATCTAGCAAATCATCAAGAACATTATATACCATATCTGAGTAGGATTTATCCCAGGGATTCAGGGATAGTTCTAAACATGCAAATCAATAAATGTAATACACCATATCAATAGAAACAAGTACAAAAACATGATCTTCTCAATAGATGCAGAAAAGCCAAAAAATTCCTATAGAAAATTAGAATAGATGGTCATTATCCAAAACTCATAAAAGCCATCTATAACAAACTAATAGTCAATATCATACTAAAAAACCAAAGACTGAAAGTTTTCACTCTAAAATCAAGAACACGACAACTATAAATAAATGAATCGGTGAATGAATGAATGCAAAAGGGGTCAAGGATTTAGTTCAGTAGTTCTGGCATCTGTCTGGCAAGCACAAGGTCCTGAGTTCGATCCCCGGTACCACATATCATAATGCTAGTTGTGGTGGCTCATGCCTGTAATCCCAGCACTTAGGAGGCAGAGGCAGGAGGATTGCTGAGTTCAAGGTTAGCCTTTGCTACACAGTGAGTTCAGGGCTAGCCTGAAATACAAAACAAAACCCCACTGCAAAAAACTGAATGAATGAAATCAGGAACAAGACAAAGATGTCCACTGTCACCACTGCTATGCAATGTAGTTCTGGAAACATTAGCAAGAGTAATTAGACAGAAGAAAAAATAAAAGGAATAAGAATAGGAAAGAAAAAATCTGAACTATATTATTCTACATAGGAGACCACAAGAACTCCATCAAAAGACTTCTAGATTTAATAACCAAATTCAGTTGTGTAGCTCGATACCAAGTCAACACTCAAAAATCAATACTATTCCTGTATGCAAATAGCAAACTTGCAGACAAAGAAACTAGGGAATCACACCTTTCACAATAGCTTCAGAAAAGGAGAAATACTTAGGAATCAATCTACTGCAGAAAGTAAAAGATCTTTACATTGAAAACTACAGTACTCTGAAAAAGAAGACTGAAGAAGATACCAGAAAATGGAAAGAAATCCCTTGCTCATGGGTAGAAAGAATGAACATAGTAAAAATGGCCATCCTCCAAAACTGTTATACAGATTTAATGTAATCAAAACCTAAATACCAATGGCATATCTCACAGAATTAGAGAAAACATTACTAAAATTCATTTGTAAGCATAAGGTACCCAGAATAGCAAAAGCAATTCTGGGCAACAATAACAAGGCAGGGGCATCACAGTCCCTGACTTGAAATTATACTACAGAACTACTGTAATTTTTTATATGAAACACAGCTAAGGATCAATGGAACAGATGAAAAGATGCACAGACAACTCTAAAAACACTCAGCCACCTAATCTTTGACAAAACGACCATGCACCTTCACTGGGAGAAAGCCTCTTTAATAAGTGGTGCTGGAAAAACTGGCTTTCCACATGCTGAAGATTAAACCTAGATCCATAATCTCTCACCTTGAACTAAACTGAAATCAAAATGGACCAGATAACTAAGTATTAAAACAGAAACATTAAATGTGCTGGAAGAAAGAATGAGCAGAACTCTGGAAAACATAGGTGTAGGCAAAAAATTTATGAATAAATCCCTGATCACACAGAAACTATTATATACAAATAATCAAGAGCTGGCATCTCATCTTTCTAAAAAGCTTTTGCACCTCAAAAGAAATCAACAACATCCAGCAACAACTCCAGTTATACTAAGCCATCTCATCTTTGACAAAGGAGCCAAATACCCTCAATGAAGGGAAGATAGCCTGTATAACAAATGGTGCTGAAAAAATTTGGTTTCAACCTTCCAAAGAATAAAACTAGATCTATCTCTTTCACCATGCACTAAACTAAAATCAAAGTGGATTAGATGTCTAAATGTTAAAACAGAAACACTAAACCTGCTGGAAGATAGGTTAGGTAGAACTCTTGGAGACACTGGCATAGGGAAACACTTTATGAACAAAACCTTAGTAGCACAAGAAATAGCAGAAAGAATCAACAACTGAGATTTCCTCTTAATAAAAAGCTTCAGCACAGCAAGAGAAACCACCATCAGGGTGAAAAGAAAACCTACAAGTTGGGAAGAAAATTTTACCAGCTGTTTCTCAGACAAAGGGCTAGTATCTAGAGTATATAAAGAACTTTTAAAAATCATCCCTCCAAATTTAAAGACCCACTTCGAAAATGGGCATCTGAAATGAACAGATACTTCAGATGAAGAAGTAAAGGCAGCTAAAAAATATATGAAGAAATGCTCACCAGTGCTGGTCATTTGAGAGATGCAAATAACACTGAGATTTCATCTTACTACACAAAGAATGCCTGCAATCATGAAATCAACCTGCTGTGAGGAAAAAGGAACCCTTCTCCACTGTTGGTGGGAATGTAGACTGGTGCAATCTTTGTAAAGATTCCTCAAAAAACTTAAGCTGGGGCCGGAGATTTAGCTCAGTGGTTCTGGCGCCTGCCTCGCAAGCGCAAGGTCCTGAGTTCGATCCCGGTAACCACATAGAATGCTGGGCGTGGTGACTCACGCCCACCAGCAATCAACACCGCATACCACAGTGCCGGGCGTGGTGGCTCACGCCTGTCATCCCAGCACTCGGGAGGCAGAGACAGAAGGATTGCTGAGTTCGTGGTGGCTTGCCTGGGCACCATAGTGAGCTCAGGGCCAGCCTGAACTACAAAGCGAGACCCTGTCTCAAAAAAACAAACAAACAAAAAAAAAACACAAAAACTTAAGCTAGGGCTGAGGATTTAGCTCAAGTGGTTCTGCACCAACCTTGATGCACAAGGGCCCAAATTCAATACCCAGTACTACCAAAAAAAAAAAAAAACTTGAGTTAGAGGTTGCATTTGACCCTGCTATTTCCCTGCTATGTTTATATAATAAACCCTGCTATTTCCCTGCTATGTTTGTATAAACTTTTAATTCTTTTATGTATATACATAAAAGAATTAAAAGATTCATATCACAGCAACATATGTGCACCCATGTTCACAGCAGCTCAGTTGGTAATATCTAAATCTTGGAAACATCCTAAATGTCCATCAAATGGAGACTGAATAAAGATGTGGTTTTTTTAGAGAATACATAATATATTTATATATTTAATATATATTATGTGTAATATATATTTAATGAAATTTATATATAAATATTTAATATATAATATAAAATGGAGTCTTACTTCATAAAGAATAACTTTAAGTCATTTATACTGAGATGAATGTACCTTGTGGACCTACTCATAAGTGAAGCAAGTAAGGACACAGACGTGTAAATACTATATCATTTCTCTGGTATGAGAAATTGAAGGTGTGAGTTCTAAAATGTAAGATAGGTATTGTAAAATCAGAAGAAAATCTGCAAAAGGAAAAAGGTAGGGATAAGTAAAGAAGGGAAAGAAAAAATGTGATGGTAAATAGAAAAGGAAAGAGCTAATGTATAATAGATGGTGGAATGTTTTAGGGAAGGCAGGGGACAGGGAAAAATGAGAATCAACATGTGTCATGTACTGGTACAAGTTCTCAGTGTTGAATGTGATCTTAATGTATATATGTATATATAAAATGTACCAATAAAAACCTATTTTAAAATATTCCATTGTTTCTCTGGTGTGAGAAATTGAAAGTGTAAATAAGCATATATATAAACATACATATATAACAGACAATGTGAAAAAGGAAGAAAATGTTCAAATAGGAAGGAGCACAGCACGGGATGGAAAGGAAAAGGAAAAATGAGAAAAGAAAGAAAAATGGGAACAAAGCTTTTATAAATCAGGAGAGGAATAAGGATTGAAAGAAAGGGAGGGGAATGGAAAAAATAAAACTCAAGATATATTATGTGCAAGTACAAATTCCATGTAATGAATGTGATCCTTATATAATGAAATTGTACCAATAAACTTAATAACTGAAAGGATGGGAGATACATTTATGTATTCTTTCATCAAGGTTACTAGTGTCCCCTGTTATGAGATAAAGGAAATAAGTCTCAGAACTATTACAAAACTTACCTAACGGTTCACAATGCAAAGAGTCATGTTTAAATCCACTGTTGTCCAACTCAAAATCCAGCCACTTTAACCCACACTACCCCCCCCAACTATCTTTATGGTTCAGCAAACACACACACACATCCTGCTTACAAACATATAACTAAGCACACTGATGAACACACATTTTTCCCTAATAAATTGATAATGCTTCTCAAGATGCACCACGTGTAAGACAAGCGGAGGATGAATGAAGCTGGTGCCAGCCAATTCCGTTATGTATGCAAGCTGTAACATGGTTTCTCTACATTTCTAAACCTCTGGCTGTCTGCTCTGTGTTCCCATGCAGTAAAAGAGGAAACAGCTGGGATTTAGAAGTTGACGCTGTAGTATCTGAAAGAGAGACTTTCACTGATTATCTATTTTGTACAATGTCCTCAGCTTTTCCAGGAACTGAAGGTGCCGAGGGACCGAACAGGTATTCTGGAGACACGTTTGAACCTGTGAAAGATACCTTAGTGCAGATGCTTCTCTGTGGACAATAGTTAAAGGGAATTCCCATGCAGATGCTATCCCTTGCTAGGTATGAGCTAAGCAATTCATTTCAGTTTTATATGTATCAGTTTCGCCCTCTGGGAAATAGGAGTAGCGGTATTATCCACCAAGATGCTGGATAAAAGCCCCAAATTTCAGGGGTTTTCCTTACTGTTTGTTACTTGCAGGCTCGGGTAGCTGTGCTTCATGGTGCAAGTTGAGATCAGGGTTTCCCATAGACCTCTCATTTTAGGATAAAAGGAAGCAATTGCCTGGAGCATGATCTTGTCCTGACTAGTCACCCTGAGCACATCTGAAGCTTTTGGTTGGATGTTAATTATATTGCATTTGTTTATATCCCAGAATCCAAAATAAGTCACATGCCCAAATTCAAAGTTTATAGTGTGAGGTACATTCTCCCATGTGAAAGCCATGGAAACAGTGGGAAGATATTCTAACTACTACTGTTATGTAAAAACTTACTCCCAAACTTGGAGGCCCAACCAACCACTAATCACTTATTTTTATTGGTCAGGGATTGGGGAGGACTTAGATGGGAAGTTCTCACTGGACTCTACTATAGTTATTATCAAGTGGCCACTGAATTTTGGTCATCTGAAATCTATATTGGGTACATCTGGCACTTTGTTATAAGTTACTGAGGTGTCAAAATATGTAAATATGGCCTCTCCAGCATGTCAATGTCAAGGTATGATGGTCAGGTTTGTTGTATGGTGCCTGGCTTCCCCCAGAGAGGGCATCCCAAGAACCCATGCAGACATTATATGAATTTAACCTCTACTTCTGGTTGGATTTGGCCAAAAGGCCCTTCTGACAGAGAATCAGAGTAAGAAAGAGAGTACAGTCAGGGTGTTTATTCCCCCAGCTTCTTCTCTGCAAGGGTCTGGCTTGGCCCCTTACTGAGGGCCACCTCTTCTTCTCCACCTGTTCTCATGTAGCTGTCCACCCAGGCTCTTGTGTCTGGTGCTTCCTGCAGCCTCCACCCCTTGACAGAGGAAGAGAAATGCTGTTTTAACCTTGGGTCCTGTTTTAGATTTATTTTTCCCAACACCTTGGCCAGGCCTTTGTAAATAGCCCTTTTCTTAATTCTTACTTGAGTTAATTGGAGTGTATTTTCTGCAGCATCCCACTGACCTTGACTGATACAGAACACTCAAGGAAGAGTGGCCAGATGTACATGTCCTGGCCTCTAAGACCTATGACCACAGGCTTGCCTGGATTCACGGGCAAGGCCAGAAGACCCAGCATAATGTGGGGGTGTAGCCAGCTCTGTCAGTGAGCCATTAAAGTGCCAAACTGTTCCCACTTGGAGCTGTCAAGCTTCCATCCAAGGCTTCATTAGGGACAGAGCTGTCTCTTTCTTGACATATCCATGACAGAGAGGATTCAATTAGAGCCACACAGGGCCTCAAGGACCTAACACATCTCATGAGTGGCAGTCCCCGAGCATCCTGAGGCTTTCTAGCTTTTCTCACACCTTCTCCATTCTCACAAGGCTGGGGGAGCAGAGGGAGCTCGGTCCAACTCCTGCAGCCATTTTCCCACAACTGGATTAATACTTCAAGATGCCCATGCAAGGACACCTCCCGGAGCCTCCTCAGTAGGTCACTAACAGCTATGGCTGCTTTCCTCACACCTTCACTCAAATCCCTCTGATGATTTCCATTTGCCCTGAACCCCAAATGCTATTCAATGCCTCAGTTCCCCCATGAAAGACATGAGTCAAGATCTGCTATTCTGTGTTCCCACTAAGCCCTTCCCTCTTTCTGAGCTATTGTCACAAATGTCACTAATCAGTCACTTGGATGATCATCTATATTCTACTCTCCACCCTGTTACTCCTCAGCTTGAACTGTTTACTGATTTCCCTGTTTCCTGCAATAAAGCCCATCCTCAAAACCTATACACCAGGTCTCCATGACCTCCTGCCCCTTCCTTCATATTCACTTTGGTCCAGTCAGAGTGACTTTCCGCACATAGAATGCATCAAAAAAGTTGCTGCCTCAGGACCTTTACAAGTGTTCAAGTGCTTGTTCTTTTCCCTATAATGCTGCTGTGCATGATTTCCTCCTAATCTCCTTTTTTTTTTTTTTTTTGACAATACTGGAGAATAAACTCGAAGCTTTCAACTGAGCTACATTCCCAGTTCCTTTTTTTTATTTTATTTTGAAACAGGATCTCACTAGGTCAGTAAGTTATCTAGACCGGGCGCTATTTTGTGATCTTCCTACCTCCGCCTCCGAGAGTGCTGGGACCACAGGCATGTCCCATGATAACAGATTTTCCTTTACCTCCTTTCTACCTCTGTTATAATATTTCACTTATTCACTTTTCAGATTAAAAGTAATTTAAAAGATTCACCATGAAGAGGATATAGGCAAAGACACAGAACACACAACTACACCTTTTTTTAATTTCCAAAAGCAGCTGTATAACTTTCTAGTAGAAAACACAAGGTCAAGGCCGGAAGGTTAGCTCAGTGGCTCTGGCGCCTGCCTCGTAAGCACAAGGTCCTGAGTTCGATCCCCAGTAATCACATACAATGCTGGGTGTGGAGACTCATG
>PVIC010021520.1:0-28500 GCA_004025085.1 Thryonomys swinderianus
AAAAAAAAAAAAAAAAAAAAAAAAAGAGGTACTAATTTTTTTCTTATTTCTGTATTCACTCATCCCTAAAAATATTAATTAGGCCTTAAGGAGTAGTTATAATTTCCTCTTCAGTGTAGTCTTCAGTAGAGCACATTTTAATGAAAAGAGAGCTCATTGCATTTCTTTTAAATAGTACAGTCACTTAAGAAGCATTTATAACGCTCTGATTCCTTTGCTGCACACCAGAATACCCAGGAATAGACATGACCCTGGTGAACACAGACCAGACTCACAAAATAGCAGCAATTATTAATATTTCTTTGCCCCCAACCCAAGCACATCTTACCATATTGCATTTAACATCCACGGAAATTTTGGTGAGGATCTGGAAGCCTCAAAGTCACGCAGCTAAAAAGTGTTGGGGGCAGAGTTTATCACAGCACAAGGTGAGCTGGGCTCCAGCCCGCACGGCATATGTGATGTGAGGTGCAGGGGTGGGAGCCCGGCCAGAGGAGGGAGCAGTAGGCACTCTCCTCACTTGGTTGATTTGTTTGGACTTAGAGAAGTCTGTGAGAATTTACTCTTCGTCCACTCACTCCATACATTTCTTCCTTTCCCCAAGTCACCCCCTCTCTTCATTTGCCCAGCAGATGGAAAAAGAAATTGTATACCCTAAAACAGACTGAATCTAGGTTTGGTTTCTAAACAAACTTTTTAATCATTTTTTATTGTTTTATTATCTTTAGGACAGTGGTTAAAATCACCCCAATGTTATATTGCTATTGATGGCTTAATTATAAATTTTGTAAATTTACATACTTTTATACATGCATTTTATGTGTATTTGTAAAAAGATTCACAAAGTAAAAAAATAAGTTCCTTTAACTTGTACTTTCTGTTGAAAAACAGCATTACACAGTCAAACATGGGGATTGGGTCAAACCAGCCTTGTCCTTGTATATGACTTTGAACAAGAGTAATCTGCGCCTGACCCAGGACCCAGGCCAGAGAGGAAAGTCACAGAGTGACATAGCTCATGTCTGCCACAAAAGAACAAGAGGCTTTAGAGAACCTAAGGGCTGCTGAGGTCCTGATGGAAGGGAATTTCAAAAAAGAAGGATCTATGATTAGAGAGAACTTCCTCTCTGAAATTTTTCAAATGATAAAATTCATTCATACATTTGTGTAATTTTCCCCAGAGCCCATTTTTCTAGACAATATTTTCCCCATAGAATAGAATATGCTGTTTGAACCCTTACCAAAGCACAGTATTAAAATTCCTTCTACTGGAAAAATAGTAGATTTCTGCTTTCAGTGCTCAGCCCAAAAGCAAAGATAGGAGCAAAGCTCTTACATAAAAAAGACTTCATCCAACGAAGCATACAAAATAACCTTTGTGTCAGTCAGCTTGTCCTCACTGTGACAAAGTATCTGAGACAAGGAAAATTTAAAAGGCGGCACAATTAGTATTTTGGTTTTCCAAATATTCTTCTATGCAATATAGAACAATGTAAAATATATAACATACATATTTTATTTTACCACACAACGTGTATATGATGATATTACTTTGAATGAACAAACTATAATGTACTGGTCATTTTTAGACATTTTTTATTCTCAACATATTATTATTTATCTTTTCATTAAGTTAATGATGTGACAAATTTTGACACATATCTGCAATTATTTTTGTAAGTATATTTCAGGAAATGGGATTGCTGATTGAAAGGATATACACATACATTTTTAAGGTCCTTGCCTGTTTTTTTCCAAATGAGTTTCTAGTTATTCAGTCAGCCTAATGTGTGCTTGGCCCATTACCAAAGTGTGGGTTATAGAGAGTAGTAAAATAAGCATAGTTGTTGCCTTTATACAGTTTACAATCTGGACAATTTATACAGTTTACCATCTGGACAGTTTACAATCTGGGCATTAAACAAATGCCCAAGTATAATAAGTCAGAGGAAGCAAATAAACAACCACCCACCTATAGTAAGTCAGAGTACCGTGAGAAAATGTAATGCAGGGATTTAATTTGAACAGAGCCATCATGGCACACCAAGAAATTTACACTGTGATAACAAGCCTAAGACCTGAACTTGAAGAGTGCAGGGACAGGCATTCAGAGAGAGGGACTAGCAAAGCACTCAGGTGGTGGGAAAAGGAACCACACAAAGGAACTGAAAGAAAACTTAGGGCCTGAGCTCAGTGACCAGAAGGGGTTGTACATAATGCAACAAAAACTGTCACAAAATGCTTTTTTGTGGAAGAGTCATGTGGCCTGATTTGCACATTTTAAAAGATTTCCTCCAACTGCCCTGAGCATGATAAGTAGCAAGATCATACAGGAGAGTAATACAGTTGCCCAGGAGGTCAGTGGGAGTATCTTGGAAGAAAGCAATGGTAGATGACATAGAAAGAAATGGAAGCACTGAAGACATATTTGCCATCAAATCAACAGTGACAGTGGCTCAGGTACAGGGGAGGGTCAGTTTTCCTGAACTCTTGCACTATGTTTTTCCTAGCTTAAAATAATTAAAATAACAAATATAATAATAAAACAATTACTGGGATTGTAGACTTGTACAACCCTTATGGAGACCAGTGTGGAGATTCCCCAGAAAACTAGGATTAAAGGTCCCATTTGATCCTGCTATTCCCCTACTAGGAATATATCCAAAGAAATTAAAAGAATCATGTTGTAAAGACATATGTGCACCCATGTTCAGAGCAGCTCAGTTTGTGACAGCCCAATCTTGGAAACAATCCAGATGCCCATCAACTGGAGACTGGATAAAAAAGATATGGTTTTTATAAAATGGAGTATTACTCTGCCATAAAGAATGACAAGTTTCATTCATTTATGTGCAAATGGATACAGTTTGAGGACACACTAATAAGTGAAATAAATAGATCCCAGATATGTAAATACCATATCTTTTCTCTGGTATGAGAACCTGTAGATGTAAATGAGTTCTAGAATGTATGATAGATTTTGTAAAATAGGAAATATTCAAAGGGGATGTGGTGGGGGAATGTACTGAAGGGAAGGAATAAATATGATTTGGGAAGAAAAAGAAATAGCATGCATATAAGGGGTGGGGAGTTGTGGGTGGGTAGGGATATAGGTAAAAATGAGAATTAACTTATGTCACATACTGGTA
Organism: Thryonomys swinderianus; assembly: GCA_004025085.1. NCBI lineage: Eukaryota > Metazoa > Chordata > Mammalia > Rodentia > Thryonomyidae > Thryonomys > Thryonomys swinderianus. The sequence continues at coordinate 3,150 of PVIC010021520.1, forward strand.
CAAATTGCCCAATGTTGAGTTTACTTGTGAGCTGTATATGAAATGTACCAATAAAGAATTCAATAAAAAAAATTAAAATAGGGCCAGAGATTTAGCTCAGTGGTTCTGGCACCTGCCTTGCAAGTGCAAGGTCCTGAGTTCGATCCCAGCAACCACATAGAATGCTGGGCGTGGTGACTCACACCCACCAGCATTCAATAGCACATACCACAGTGCTGGGCGTGGTGGCTCACGCCTGTAATCCCAGCACTCTGGAGGCAGAGACAGGAGGATTGCTGAGTTCGCAGCAGCTTGCCTGGGCTCCATAGTGAGCTCAGGGCCAGCCTGAACTACAAAGCAAGACCCTGTCTCAAAAAAAAAAAATTAAAATAGCACTGCAGTCTTGCTTCCATTTGTATTGTCTTGCCAACTTGTCCTTTCCATTTGTAAATGGTCTGCATTCACTCTTTTCTGAATTGCCAGTGGAGCTCTTTGCCCACCGTGTGACTAAATTGTACTTTTTTTTGTTGCTTGAGTATTCTTTGCCTAGGGCTGATGTAACAAAATATCAGAATTGCATCTCTTAGTGGTGAGACTAGAATGTGGGGGCTAGCAGGGTCACTCTCCCTGTGGAGTCTCCAGGGAGGGGCTTCCCAGCCTCTTCCAGCCTCCCATAGCCCAGGCGCTCTTTGGCCTGTGGACGTATCACCCAGTCTCTGCTCCTTCTGCATAGGAGGCTCTCACTGTGTCTGTGTTTCCTCTTCCTACAAGGACACTCATCATACCAGATCAAGAACCACCCCCCTTCCAATAGGACCTCATCCTAGTTCAGTCTGCAGTGACTGTTTCCAAAGAAGGTCCCATTCTGAAGTTTCAAGGGTCAATGCTGCAATATATATTTGGGAACACAGTTCTGCCTATCAAAGTTCATCAGAGATCTTAGTATGTTACACACACATGTCAGCTTGTCATTTGTTTTATCTTACTTCTAATGTTTTGGACCAGGCAGTTTTAGTTTTATGAATTTAATCTATCAAATGTTCTTCTACTCAGTAAATATGTTTGAAGTACCCCCCAGGCATTCACAGATGCTGTCCTAGCTCCCACAGTCTGCAGATGAATTGGAGTTGGGCATCTTATCCCTATGTGCTCAGTATGAGGAAGATAAGTAAATAAAGGTTTGGTAAGATGACTGCAATGACCGATTTGAATTAGTACTGGGTGACAGATAGAAGTGACTGCTCGGCTTAGATAGGCAGCTGGACAGGAAGTCCTTGGGCACCAGTTAAGGAGTAACAAGCTTCACTGATGGTGCCTCCAACAGAAGGTTCCCAAACTGACAGTGCTTAGAGCAAGGTACTCAGAGTGCAGTCTTTGGACCACATCAGTGTCACTCGAGAGTTTGTTAAAAATACAGAAACTCAGGCTCTGCCAAGTCAAAATCTGCATCTCAGTGCCATCTCTGAATGATTTTGGTACACTTGACACTCCAAGAAGCACTCCCTGTTCTTTGGGAATCCTTTTCCAGGTTTACAGCCAGCAGCCTTTGTCCCTGATTGTGAGGACAGCATTAGAAACTACCCTAGGAGCTTCACAGTATAAAGGAAGCTTTTAACATCAAGATGCTAATTAATACATCAAATGAGCAGCCTTCACCATGCTGCTCCCTAATCCATGGGAAAAGAGACCGCACCTTTCAGGGTAATCACAGTGGAAGCAAGGGGACATGTGCTCCAGGGGTGACCCTGGCATGACCCTGTGATTCAGACTGAGGATAAGCCTCCAAATCCATGCCGGGATCAGCTGTTCCAAAGGGATTTGTCTCCTCCGCTGTAACTGGTCTGATGCGTGTACACTGAGCAGGTGATTTGGGGCAAAGAGAAACTTTGGTTTATTTGTCTAAGCAGTCGAATGAAGGAAGTAACTCTTTGGGAAAGGAGACAGGAACAATTTCTGGTGTGGCAGTTGGGTAAAGTGGGGGAAGTACAGAAGAGAAGAAAGATGGGGAGAACAAAGAGAAATAAGAATTAGGAGAAGAGAACAATCACTAAAGTACAGCAGCTGTTGGGTCACTCAAATATTAGCCTCTTTCACTTCAAAGCCAAGTTCACTTCTGCATGGTGGTAAAAAAAAAAAAAAATGGAATCCAAGGTACAAAATCTATCCTAGGGTGTGTAACTAGAGACAAAGGGAACAGACCCTGCAGCCTCTACATATGAAATATTCCATAGAAACATTACAACATGCGCAAGCTCTCTTGGCTTGACTCAGTGGTGGGTTTTAGTAGAACAAAGACCAGAGCCCATATTGCTGGACACTAAAAATCCCTAATGTGTGGCACTGAATGTAAATACTAAGCTGGGCTGGTATTTGCTGCCTGCTTCATATACATCGTGGCTCCTGCAAATTAAAAAAAAATCTATCGCTGATATTAGAGGGAATTTAGGATAATTCATTTCAGTTTGACAAATAAATATCAAGCCTTGCTGCCAGTAGTCGGCTGGCAGTGCTGCTGGTGCATTCAGGTGGAGGAGCAGCACTCAGCTATAGGTGCTCTTTAGAACTGGGCACAGTACAATCAACACAGGTACACAGAGCTGGCCTAGAGAGAAGCATAACTAGAACAAAAGTGTCAGGCCAGGAAAACCCCACTGAAATCCATTCACCTCCATATAATATACAGGAAAGTTCTTTTGAATGTTCACTGGCTTTTCTTAAATATATGTTCAGATAGACATTTCAAAATTCTGGTTTTTCTAAACTGCTTATTTGTTTAAAATTTATCATTTAAATCTGTACAATTGTTTTTAACTTTCTTTGTGTCATTCTTTTCTTCCTTCCTTCCTTTCTTCTTTCCTCCTGTCTTCAAGGCAAAACACACAGAGACTAGTGCATAATGCATTGCTTTACCATACAGAATGCTACAGAGCAACAGCCATCTCCCAATGCCACCACAAGATCTTTCTATAAAGGGAAAATTTCATGTTTGACTTTTTGCTATTTATTATAAAAATGATCAGTTTGAATTTCTAACCTGTGGATTAACAAATTTTAAGGCAAGTTTAAACAAGTTTTAGATTTTAAGAGTTTGAAATCTGTAACTTCATTGTGATTATAAGCTTATTTTTAAATATTTTTAAAATTTATTTATTTTGGTACCAGGGAATGAACTCTGGACCTTGTACTTGTGAGGCAGGCCCTGGAGCCTCTGAGCTAAAATTCCCAGCCAATTTATTTTTAAAAATACACCCTTATTAATTATACCAAAAAAGTAATGCAATATGGCCCTTAGAATGAAGTGTAAGAGTTAAAACTAAAAAGTTTTCCCCCTTAAAAAAATAACCTTAGGTTAAGCAGTAGTTTCTTAGATATAATCCTCAAAGCTCAGGTAATAGAAGAAAAAATAAATTAATTAGACTTCATTAAAATTTTAAATGTTCATGCTTCGAAGGACAGCAGCAAAAAAAAAAAGAAAAAGAAAAAGAAGCCACAGGATAATAGAAAATATTTCAAATCATACACCTGATGAAAGAGATATTGATCCAGAAGAAAGAACTTACAACTGAACAACACAAAGTCAAGTAACCCAACCAAAGAAAAATGAACAAACAATTCAAATAGACATTTCTCCAAAGAAAATATGCACATGGCCAGCAGGCACATGAAAAGATGCTCAATGTCAGTAGTCATTATGGGAATCCAAATCCAAACTGCAATAATGAAATTTCCCATGCATTAGGATGGCTGTATTTAAAAAAAAAAAAGTGAAAAATAGCAAGTGTCGGTAACAATGTGAAGAAATTGGAACACTCAGGCAGTGCTACTGGGATTGTGAAATACTGCAGTCCTGTAGGAAAACTGCCAAGCAGTACCTCAAAAGTTAGCCTCAAAAGTTTAAACCTAGAGTTACTACAAGAGCTATCACACTGTTAGGTACATACCTAAAAAGCTGAAAAGAAAACTTCCACAGAAAAACTTGTTTATGAGTGTTCGTATGATTGTTATTCATACTAGCCAAGATTGGAAATAACGGATGTGTCCATCAACTCATAAGTAGATAAATAAAATATATCCTAAAGCAGAATATTATTTGGCCATTAAAATAAAGTATTGGAACATGCTACAACATGGATGAACTTTGTAGACATGTTAAGTGCAAGAAGTCAGACACAAAAAGCTACATGTGGTATTACTTCATTTGTATGAAATTTACACAATAGGAAGATCCATAAAAAGAGCAGAGTTAAGGGCATCTAGAAGACTAAAGAGAGGGAGAAATGGAAATTACTACTAATAGATATGAGGTTTTGGGCACAATAAAATGCCCTGCAATTGGGTGGTACTGACAACTGCACAACATATGAATGTACTAAAAGCTCCTGAAGTGTATTAAAAGAATAAATTTTATGTACTATGAATAATATCTCAATAAACCTGTTTTTAAATATTTATGTCTATTTCAGAAATGAAACGAGACAAAATGAGGACAAAGTGAGACAAATTTATCCCCAGCCCAAACATTTGAAAATCCCACTGTAAATTTTAATTCTGAAAGATGAAAAATCTGAACGGAATGTTCTTTTAGTTAATCGTTCAAAAATGATCAGATAACTGCACAATTAACTCACTAAAGTAATTGCTACTTGGAAATAATATTTTGTGGAACAACCCCTGAAGGTCCTCATGTGTACAAATGTATACATGTGAAATGAAGCTCCCCAAAGGGTTTGCATATGGAGATATGTAGAAGGAGGAGGCATGACGTCTAAAATTGATTTCCAATCTCTGCAGCAATAAAAACACTAGCCTTAAGTGTGAATAGAAAGAGGTTAGACAAACATGGGAATGATAACTGCGGGGGTCTAAATTAAAGATAAATAGTAATTCATTATACTGCACACACCCCCTTTGTCTACATTAGAGTTCTTACAAAATCAGAAGCTACAAAATAAGAGAATGGATTATCTTCCCTGTGCTTTAGAAGGGGCAGCCGTCTCCTATAGGGCATCGTGCTGCTCTCAAACTTCTTGTGAAGCCCAAGACCATCAGAAGACCAAGAAATTCAGCACTAGTCGGACCATAAGTAAGCATAAGTGGCTTAGCATACAGGCACTGATGACAGAGTGTGGAGGATACTCAAGAGCCAGGTCCCCGGGACAGGTTATGGGAACAACTAGAAAACAAAGTACCTGCCCCTCCCCAGTGGCTTCCAGAAGAGCTGGAAGCACTAGAGATGCTGTACTGAGCTTGCTCACAGTGTTTCCCCCAAGAATAAAAAGAGGGTCCCATTCGGCTGTCAGAGTCACCAAGCCCAATGCCAGTTGGCTCAGTGAAGAAAATGAATAGATGGCTCAAGCACATTTTTTGGTCCTTAAATAAAACCACTGAGTACAGTGACTGTCTCTGGAGATGCAAGTGGGCCCGATGCAAAGTCCTTATAACCTCCTATGTGTGCTCACCTGTTACCTGAAAAGCTACTGAGCAAAAAGGCAGAAAAAGGAGGGTCCCCACCACACCACACCGTTTGTTCTTAGTTTCTGTACATTTAGTTTTCTGTACTTTTCTTGGTAATGGGTGACATTTGAAGAAGATATATCCTTTCTTAATCAGTAATTTAAGAGTGTCTCTGTCCTCTGCCATGGAGAGTCAAGGTGTTAGCTCAGGACTCTGTCATATCCCCTTGCATTTCAGTTTCTTTTCCTGTTCTTTGATTCCAAAAACATTTTTAACTAGTTAAAATACACTACAAAAACTTTATTTCTACACACCTAAGCAAATGGGTGAAAGGATACTTAGTAGGGACTAAAAGGTGAAAAACAGATTTATACTTCTTCATATATTCAGTGTCGATTCATTTGCATATCCCTCATGAACATACACTAGTTTTGGGGGGGTTTTTTGTTTGTTTGTTTGTTTGTTTTGAGACATGGTCTCGCTTTGTAGTTCATGCTGGCCCTGAGCTCACTATGTAGCCCAGGCAAGCCAACTCAGCAATCCTCCTGCCTCTGCCTCCTGAGTGTTGGGATTACAGGCTTGAGCCACCACGCCTGGCACTGTGGTATGTGGTATTCATTGCTGGTGGGTGTAAATCACCACGCCCAGCATTGTATGTGGTTACTGGGGATCAAACTCAGGACCTTGTGCTTGCGAGGCAGGAGCCGGAACCATTGAGCTAAATCTCCAGCCCCAGCATACACTAGTTTTATAATTGAAAAAATATTGCTCAAATGAGATTTAGTCTATAACTTGCTTTAAAATAATATAGAAAAAAGGGAAAAATTAATTAAATGTGGTGGAAAATCCTGACAATTATTAAATGTAGGCAATGGACACATGGCAGTACTGTACCCTTCACATTTGTATATTTGGATATTTAATGATAAAATCAATTGTGTTTCCAGCGTTGGGAACAGAAGGGCTTTACTCATACTGGGCCAGACTTCTACTCTGAGCTGCTGCACTCCAAACCCAATCAAATGTTTTAGAAAAACTCTGGAAAAATAATATTTTGAAGTGTAGAAGAATGAGGGAGAAGATAGAAGAATCTATCCCACAGCAATAACTTTGCTGCCATATTTTTGAAGAATATTTAAGGTTCTGGGAATTGCTTATTCTGTGACAAGGGCTGACAACTTTTTTTCTGCAAAGGGCCAGATAATAAATATCTCTGCCATAACTATTTAACCCTAACACTGTAAAGCAAAGCCAGGCATAGACAATCCATAAATGAATACTCATGGTTGTGTTCCAGTAAAACTAGGTATATAGACACTAAAACTTGATTTCATATGATTTCCATATTTCCCTGAATATTAATTTTTTTGAGACAGGGTCTCATTTTGTAGTTTGGGCTGGCTCTGAGCTCACTATGTAGCCCAGGCAAGCCTCAAACTCAACAATCCTCCTGTCTCTGCCTCCCGAGTGCTGGGATTAAAGGCATGAACCACCATGCCTGGCCCTGAATATTAATTTTTAAAAATATTTCCATCATTAAAAATTATGAAACTTCCCCGGCTTATAAACTGCCTAAAAGTCTTGGGTTATGTTTGCCAAACCTGCTGTACAATATCTGAAAACTCTTACTTTATCATGTACACAATGCAGAATCGCATATGTAACTTCTATATTAAAAACTATTGGGAGGAGTTAACTCAAAATGTGAATAGTGACAATCTTAGGGTGATTTTTTATTTTCTTTCTTATATTTTGATATTTTCTAAAGGTTTTTCAATTTAACTTATTTTTGGTAATGCTTTTAAAGTCCCATTCCATTCTTAAAAGGAAAGAGAGGAAGATACGCCACAGAGATTAGGAGCCTGCCCATCTGTCCTGGGTGACTTCTGCCTGCCAGACTGACTGAAGATTCTGAGAATTTTCTTCCTGTTCTGTGACTATCCTCACACAAATACCTCTAATGTATTCTCTTCAATTTGGAAAGCAGTCCTCTTTCACACTTCAGTATGAGTGTAAATTTCTAAAATTAAGCCCACAGGCTGAGGGATAGCCCTTTTCCCATCCAGGCAAGAGCAGCAGTCCTGCCTGGCTCTCAGAAAGACAGGCAGCCTACCTACCTCTGCTCTGAAACGAAACACATGACAGTACTAAAAGCAAAACCAAAACACACCCCCTGGAAGGCCACAAGGGGGCAGAGAATCTGCAACCCGCTGGAAAGCAGTTTGGCCTCAGAGAGAGCATACTTTTCTATAAATTGTCCAATTATCTAAATCCCTGTCAAAACCCAGATTAAGACTATGATAAAGACTTCATTCTGCTTCCATGAAGTGACAATTCACAAAATTGAGAACGTCTTTTTCTAGGAACCTAGATAACTAGCCTCTTTCTAAAGGCCCAAGCAAATTTGCTTTTCACACAGTCCAAGGTAAAGGTTCTGGAAAATGTACAACTATTGCTTTTCAGTTTTCATATATACCAAAATGCAACACATCTAGTTTGAGGGGAGAAGGGTCTATGTTTTACAATCCCTCATAAAAGATCCAGGAATCAAATGGAAAAGTATTATGGATATGGCCAGAGAAACCATCACTAAATCCATTTAATAACAGAAGTCATTCTCATAGAGTAGCCTAATGATCCTAAATAATTTACAAATTTGAAAGTAATATAAAAATTCAACTTTGGTCTTTTCCAAGTATAAAATAATAATAATGCCTAGTATTTGTATCGAACATTTATTCAGCCCATTTCAAAAAAATACTTGTCATGTATCTTTAAGTGATCACTATTCACCTAAATACATATGATATTGTTCCATTTTTTAGAAGTGGAAAATTCACTTGTGTAAATATTTCTCTCCTGGATATTCCTACTTGAGGCTTTGTGAGTACACCCCCTGTTCTCTTGCAATCTTCCTACAGAAAGAGAGGGAGTCTACACAATATAGTTAATCTATTAATAAATATAGTTCATCTTCATAAATAAGAACCGACCAGCACGAATCACAAGAACAAGATTCCCTTGGGTCTCACTTTCATCTCCAACTTTCTCCTTTCCTTCACTATTTAATATGAATAGTTTCATACTTTCTGTCTCCAACTTTTTCCTCTCATTCTTTTTCTTTTGACTTTTTAAGTTTTTATTTATTATAAAATTTACCATTCCAGTCCTTTTAAATGTTCAGGAGTGTTGATCATATTCCTAGGCAGCCAATCTCCAGAACTTTTCCTCTTGCAAAACCAAACTCTCTGATACCCACTGAGTAATAGTCCATGCTTGTCTTCCCTAATTTCCAGCAACCAATATTCTCCTTTCTGCAGCTCTGAATTTAACTTCTCTAGGTGTCTTATATGAATGGAATCATATTACATTTGTGATTTTATAAGTGGTTTCCTTCACTTAGCATAATGTCCTTTAGTTTTATCTATGTTGTAGATATGTCTGAATTTCTTTCCTTAAGGGTGAATAATATTCCATTGCACACATGTACTGCTTGCTGTTTATCCATTTATGTATTGTAGAAATTTAAGTTTCCACATTTGGGCTGTAATAAATAGTGCTGCCATGAATGCAGAAACATTCCATTCTCTGTCATTCTCTTAATCACATTTTCAGCCCAATCAACCCCTGCAACTACTCTGAGGACCCAAACGTCCTTCATGTTACTAAACCCACTGAGTATTTCTTTAGTCTTCATATTCCTTAACCTGTCTCTAGCGTTTGATATATTTTAAATCATCTGCCTCACTTGGATTGTAGGATGACACAGTTCTGTGGTTTTTCTCCTACTTTCCTTTTTTTCTTGGTTCCTTTTTCTGGTTCCTTCTCATTTGTTTGACTTCCAGGCTTTGGAAAACTTCTGGGCTTAGCCATTAGATATCTCCTGATTTGTGTCTTTTCCGTAGAGAATTCCATTCTGCACGAAGGTTCTCGATTCCAAGGCAGCGCTGACACTGCTAAATTTCCATCTCTCCCTGAGATCTCTGCCAGAGCTTCACTCCCACCGCAACCCGGCCATCCCCAAGCTGGAGATTAACAGCATAAAAATAACATATCCAAAAATGAGCTCATCGTGTTCTCTTTCCAGTTGCCTCTCTGCCCGAGCGCCTTCCTTCCTAAGTTCAGGGCAAACCTGCTCTTCTACTTGCTCGGACCAAGCAACTTGGAGTTGTTCTCTCCCACACTGATTCTCCCCTTCAAATTCTGCAACATCTGTGGATTCTACTTTAAGTTTAGGAAGTATGAATATAAATATATTATTTTAATCGAATTCTTTATTGATACATTTTATATACAGCTCCCAATCACACACAACACTGGGGAATTTGTACCAGTATATGACACAAGTTCACAAATTTGATCTCTTCCCACCAAGCCCAATGTCACGACCGTGACCTAAACCAACTTCTATCCTGCCTATGCTATGGGAAATGCTTCTGATTCCACATGTATTGTCTTCTTCACTGTTGCTCCACATAGCAATCAATCATTCCAGGAAGACCTAAGTGAAGAGTGTGTCATCCATATGAACAATATTCTCCTGTGGGTTCCCAGCTCAAAGTCTTCTCATAACCCACAAGGATCTGGTCCTCAGTACTTTCTAATCTCTTTCCCTTACCGATCTTCAATATTCACCATGATTGCCACAATGACCTCCTTATTTTTCCTCCCACTTGGGAGCCATGAGCCCAGCACAAGGACTTTTCACTGCTTATGTTCTCCACATGGAACATTCTCCCAAGCATCCGCCTGCACAGATCCTCCACGTAAGACACTGGCACAAAATTCAGCTTGTAAATGAAGTCTTCCCTGACTGTCCCGTCAAACATCTCAAACAAACCCTACCTCAGCACCCGTGTCATGGCCCCATCTTCCTGCTTCATGTGTAGAGTTTGTGACTAAGATATTACATATATTATTTATTTATGTATGTATTTGTGTTTGCAGCACTGGGGATTGAACCCAACACCTTCAAACTGGACTATATCCACAACCCTCTGCTCACCCTTCTTTTCTTAAAAACTTGGTATTGATAAAGTATTAATAAATTGCTAATCTACCCAGCCCAGGATTGAATTTGACAATCCTCCTGCCCTTGACCTTCCAGAGTGTTGGGACTACAGGTGTATCGCTGTATCCAGTTCGCAGTTATTTTATTCTCTCTCTCTCCTTCTCACTGTCCCTTTCCTTTTCCTTCCCTCTCCTCCCTCTTTCTCTCTCAAGGAGATTTTATCTAGTATGTTGACTGTAGTATACTCAACATCTAAACAAAGCCCAGAGGTTGTACACATTCAATTTATATATTTTGAACAAACAACTGACTACTAAATAAAACATGAATTCATAATCAAAAATCAACAAACATACAAGAAAATAAACCACCATGAATAACTTCAGATATCCAAAAAACTTATTTAGAACTCTCCTCAAAAGATTTCAGGTATAGGAGTTATCAGAAACAAAAATATAATTATATAAAAATGTTTCTCAAATTTAAAAATAGAATATTTATCAATAATGCATCCTGCCAAAATAGAAAGGAAGACTCATAAAAGAATCAAATTAAAATTTTAGTAATAAAAATATAATTGTTGAAATTTCAAAATTCTGTGGATGAAGAGAAACTAGAAAGGGCTAAAGAGTATTAGTGACTTGATTTATACCACAAAAAGATGTTAAGTCAAAATATATCAAGGACTTAAACATAAGCATTAAAACTAGAAAAAAAATTTAGAAGAAAACATAGGGGAAATTTTCAACTAAGAATAGTTAGCCCTGAAAAGCCCTAGAGACCAGCCACCGAAGATCAATGATAGCAGAAACTGGCAAATTTGAAATAATGTGTCCAGCACTATATTTGTAGATCATGCATCTGATAAGAGATCCTTCATACCCAGAACATGAAAAGGACTCCTACAACTCCTTGGGTGAAGAACAGATACTGATTACAAAGGTGGGAAAAGAACTTGAATTGACAGTATTCCGAAGAAGAAGATCTATAAAGTGCTAACAATCATGTGAAAAGATGCTCAACACTAATGACTACAAAAATACAGTTAAAAACTACAGTGAGATACAACTGCATGCCCATTAAAAGAGCTACTATCAAAAAATAAAAACAGCGTTGGCAAGGATGTGAAGAAATTAGAAGCTGTGCGCACTGCTAAAGGGGATGCAAGATGATACAGCCACTATGTAATAAAAACAACCCAAAAATATAATTACCATGGGATCCATCAAGTCCCCTGGATATAAAGCCAAAATAATTTAAAGCAGGGTCTCAGTGAAATAATTGTACCTAATGTTTATAGATGCATTATTCCCAGTAGCCAAAAGGTATCCCATGTTTTCACTGATGGAATAAGTGAAATATGATATATGCATACAACAGAATATTGGACCACCTTGGAAATGAACGGAATTTTGACCGATGCAGTAATATAGGTGAATTTCACTGAGTGAAATACGCCAGTTCTGAAATTATAAGTATGATATAATTCCACACATCTGAGGTAGCAAAAGTCAAATCACGGAGACAGAGTGAACGGATGGCTGCAAGGACTCGGGGGAGGGGATATGCACAGTGGTTTAACGGGTAGAAGAGTTTCAATTTGTAAAGTGAAAAACATTCCAAAGACTGGCTCCATAACAATGCAGATATTCTGAACACTACTGTGGCCCGTGAGTCTAGCGCGCCCTCCCTTAGTTCCTAAGGAACTCATAAACCACCGGCGTGCAGCTCTGTGAACAGCCCTGTGTCACCAGACAACACCAGATAATGCTAGATGCCAACAGGTGGCACAGCTGACTACTGGTCTCTGTTGCGGCTGGCTGCCACCATCTGATGCCAGCTTGTGCTGGGCACTGTTGGAGAATCTGCTGGGACCCGGTCTTTGCTCCTGCCAGCCACCCCATTTGACAATGGTTTGCGCTGGACACTATAGTTTGATCTTGCTAGTTGCTGCTGTCTCTGATCTGACACTTTATTTTGAAGCGATGACTTTCCACGCTGTTCAGGACAAGAATCTCGCACAGATTTATAGGACCCGCTGAGCCTGTACTACTCAAGAAATAAATAATGAGCCAATTTACAAGACCACTGGAGTGATTATTTAACAAGATCTGGATGGCACAGGAGAGTCAGTGCACCAGAGGGAACCCTCTGAGACTAACCTGAGGTGAACAGAACACTGTTTCTATAGTAACTGCGAGTATGGGTCTGTGATTGGTTCAAATTCAGGCCTGAGCTGATTGGCCCAAGTACAGGCCTGTGATGGTTCAGGTAGATGCAGACTCCAGGGCAGTGGGAGCTGTCAAAGCAGCAAATCAGTGAGAAGGAAGGGCAATGTGAGCTATTTGACTGACAGCTGTCACATCCGGGAAAAAAAGGCAGAGTCGAAACTGGGGGATCTTTGGTAGACCTAGCTATGGTCACCACAGCTTATTTGGGTTTGGGAAGTCTGGGAAGTTAACGACGAACCCAGAGTCCTCCCTTCTGGATCATAGCCACATCAGAGTGGTTCTATTCCCTATTCTTCAAAGAGGTGACAGCAGCATCTGACCCGGAGTAGGGGGAGGAGCATCATGGCTGACAGCTGCTGCATTCCTATCAGAGTGGCCTGGAGGACAGTGGCTGCTGAACAACCAAGAAGGACACCAAGGCAAATTCACTGGGGTCTGGAAGGGGGAGCAAAGGGGAGTGGGGGGGGGGCAGGGAACAATAGCTGTTGGGCAAACCACACCCTGGTTTCTGGCCAGCACAGGAAAGGGGAGAGTTAAGCACTTCTGGACAAATGAGCTCCTCATCCACAGGCACCAATCATATATCCACACCTGGAACAACACCAGACCTGCAGCTGTACAAGCAGCGCTTCCATCACTCTGTAAAGGGTCTGTAAATCTACTGAGGATCGCTATCCTGACTTGTGTGGACAGAGAGGTCGTTTTAAAAGAAAGAGCAATAAACACGAAGGCCTGTTAGTTGCAAAGTGCCCCAGAGACCAGCAGCCAATGAGTGTCAGTGACAGAAAGCACCACCTATCAGTAGCAGTGGCGGGGTGTGGCGGACGCAGCACCTAGTATGGTTGATCTGTGGCATCTAATGGTGGTGGGCAGCAGCAGCAGTGCCTGTCAGCTGACTGTACCAAATGACAGGATCAGCATTATCTAGCACCTTCTAGTGGCATCGGGGTCACTAGCAGGCTGCACTTTGCTCACTCACAGTTGCTATCTGAGTTGAGCAAAGGAACTCTTGATGGATTCACAACACGGCTAAGCTGTACATTTAAAAATAATTTGCATGGGGCCGGAGGGTTAGCTCAGTGGTTCCGGCGCCTGCCTTGCAAGCGTAAGGACCTGAGTTCGATCCCCGGTTACCACATATAATGCTGGGCATGGTGGCTCACGCCTGTAATCCCAGCACTCGGGAGGCAGAGACGGGAGGATTGCTGAGTTCGCGGCGGCTTGCCTGGGCACCATAGTGAGCTCGGGGCCAGCCTGAACTACAAAACAAGACCCTGTCTCCAAAAAAGCAAAAAAAAATATATAATAATAATAATAATAATTTGCATGGTGAAATTGTGTGCTTCATATTTCACCACAATTTAAAAATAAAAACTAGAATAAAACACCGTCTATGTGTTTTTCCATGTTCCTGACCATGTGAAATACTTGGAGGTTATTTGTCCCCTGAGGACAGATGAGGGTCAACTGAAACGAACTGCTAGTGGCCAAGAGTTCATATGTTCAAGCAGACAACGGAGCAGTTCAGCTGGAGTCAGTATTGCAGGTTTCCATTTTGAATGTGCTCATGGCATCTTGCTTCTTGTTTTTTTTTTGTATTTGGCTTAGCTCTCATTTTATTGTATTGCTTTGTGTTAAACTACACTTGCCCTAAGGCTATCCCTGTACCCTAACTGCATCCTAACAATATATAAATTAAAAAGTAACTTAAAGAATATATTTTGTAACAAATAGTTGGTGTCACCCAATCACAGCAGCCGAGTTTCAACCAATCACAAGCTGCAGACTCCTCAAGTTATTTCTTGTACCTCACTTCCATTTCTGCCTAGTGATGTTGCCTATCCACCTTATGAAGCAGAGTTCACTGAACATCTCCTGGTTCTGAGAGCTGCCTGGTCCATCTGCTCTGCAATTTGTTCTTTGCTCAAATAAATTCTGTTAGATTTAATTTGTTGAAACATTCTCTCCTCCCTTTCCCTCTCCCTCTCCCTCTTCCTCTATCTTCTCCTCTCTGCGGGGTGTGTTGTGTGCTAGAGCTTGATCCCAGAAAGTTCTTAAGTATGCTAACCACAGGGTCTATCACTGAATCTCACCTCCAGTAAAACATTTTTCTTTAAAAAAAAACTTACTATTTCATTATTAAGAACACAGGAACTAGTCTTGTTTTCTTTTTTTGTGTGTGTGTATAGTACTGTGGATTGAACTTGGACCTTGCATTTGCAAGGGAGGTGCTGGAACTATTGAGCCCCATAGTCTGGTTTTCACTTACCGTTGTATCCTACCTTTCAGTAGTCACTGATTGTACTCTAAAGCAGAGGCACTACTAAGTAATAGTGTGAGTGGTAGCTACCATTCATTACATACCTTCTAAGTTCTTCATATATAATTTTTCATGTACTTCTCACAACTCTACCTAGTAGTTTCTGTTATAATCTCCAAGGTTCCCACAGGTAAATAGTAGAATGAATCTTTAACATTTCTGTAATTTCTTCTTTCTTCTTTTTATTTCAAAGCCTAAGTCAGTGACCTGCATGGGGTGCCTAAGACAGCAATATCAACATCACCTGCAAACTTATTAGGAGTGCAAGCATTTGTACCCACCCCAGATCCACCAAGAAACCTGGCTTGGCCTGCAGATAAGCCCTGCACATGACTCTGATGCAAGCTATGGTTTGAGGGCCACTGTTATGAGGATCCCACTAGATCTTTTTGTTTGTCTCTTTTTACAACCTTTTTTCCCTAAAAACAAACAAAAACTCCCATGAACAGGATTCTGTTAATAAGAACAAGACCCAAAACAAGATTAAATCATTTGCAAATCCAGAGTTCATAAATTCTGAACTACATACTATGAATGTATACATTAGAAAACAAGAAAAGAAGGTTTTTCTTTCTATTTTTGCTATAAGTCTGAAGGTTACCATTTCACTCACTTTATTGAAGATGCATTTTGGATTGCTTCATTGTAAAGAAGAGGTCTTATAAAATTTTCTATACATGTCTACATTTCTCAAAATCTCTTACTTATATAAAGCCTCTTACTCAGAGGACTTTTTAAAAAAAATCTTTTACAAGGGTTAGGATGTGGTTCAGAGGTAGAGCAATGGCCTGGCATGCATAAGGCCCAGGATTCAGTGTTCAACATAAATGAAAAAATTATACTGACAGTACTGTTAACAGTTGTTTTATACTAAAAGGTAGGTCTTGGAGACTTGTTGTGTTTGTAATGTATCTACTGCAAAGATCTAGCTTTGCAGACAGCCTTATGACATTCAAAGCTGCCAGAAAGGCAAAATATCTGTAGAGGGAAAGAATCAACTTAATGGTACCAGGTGAAAGTAAGTCTGACATTTCTTCCAAGGAACCTTAACTGTTTACAACGATGAGTTCTCCTGCTGTGCTAGCTTCTACCAAGTTAGGTGAAGCTGTGATTTTTCTGAAATGTAGTTTGGAAAATGTATGGCCCAAGAAAATTAGATAACAGAGAAAGCACTGCACGATATGAAGAGATACAAGATGAATTTGAACGTTTCCTTTCCCTAGAAGTTCTATGGAAAGAACTCTGAGAGGAGAGAATGCAAAATTCCTCCAACAGCATGTCAGTAAACCCCAACAAAATGTTTCTAGTCTTTCAAGCTGGAACAAGTCCGAATTCTCCACTAAGTGGGGCTTAACTCATGTGTGATATTATTAGGTGCTGAAGTGGGGTAACTGGTAACTTGTCACTCTTAATCTGATCAAAATTAATATCTGCCTCATTCCCATGACCTTTTCTTTACAAATGATATTATTGTCTCATCTATTCTTCTGCTCTTCAAATCCAGTCCTCAGCTTTCTGTTTTTTGTTTGGAGTGCTAATGCTCACATGTATGGGGCCACTGCTCTGGGTCAGGTACTACACTATGGAACTGTAGACATTTCATTCAACTCTCTTTGCACAGGAGAGAATTAAGATAGATTAGGACATTTTTCTGAGATCAGTGTGGTAATCAGTGTAACAATTGCCAGGAACCAAAAAGTGATCTGTCTTCTGTAAAGTTACTGTTCCTAAGCACATTAAGAAACAAAACTCAAAACAAACACACAAAACCAATATAGACTAGAGGTGGACTAACAGTCTGGTAAGTACTTGCAGAGATGAAGTAAAGTAGTAAAGGCAGACTTTAATTCAGTTAAAGGAATTGAGTTGTTTTTAAAAACACAACAGTTTCCAGGAAATTGCAGGAAGGCTGTGTTCCTCACAGAAAAACAAGAGGAGGGGAAGATTTTCTATCCATACAATTACCATGAATTCTCCAGGTCACTAGAGCAATACTTCTAAAACCACAATCCAGGAGTTTACTGAGAACAAAGTTAAGAATATTAAGCCAATTCAGCTGCAAGTGTTACCATCAGTACTCAACCTAATGATCTCCTAGGTTCAAAGTAATAATACCAAACACCTTTCCAAGATTTATAACATACCAGGGGCCTCTAAGTATTTTGTACTGATTGAGTCATAGTCCTCATAACAATCTATGAAATGTTTGCCATGTTTGCTCTTTAATGAACAAAGACACTGACACAGAGAGGTTAACTTGTCTGGGTCACAGAGTGAGTAAAAGCTCTTGGGATGTAAACCCAGGCCACATGCCAGAGTCCCTGTTCCTAATCACTATACTAACTTGAGGCCACAGACTTTTACAAATGTATTTAAGGGAGATTTCTAAACGGAAATAAAAGAGAACACTTACCCAAGAAATTTGCATTCTGTAAGATGTGTTACACATGTGTACCAACTCTACACAAGGAATATAAACTCTGTGCACTTCAAGCCTGCACACCGCACACACACACACACACACGCATGCACACACACAGAGAGGAAGGAGATCAAGATATGGCTGTGTGAAAGTGAAAGGGTGTAGAAAAAGGAATTAAAATGTGTTAGGTACATGAACCAACCTCAACAAGGAATGTAAACATTACATACTATAAACATGCACTAATGAAAGGATAAGAGAGAATTGAATTTTCAAGATGTTAATTCTACCTGTCAAACCAGCCAATATAGTAGAGACCATGATAAGGATTCTCCAAAACACGTTTTCCTGACACTTAAAGAGTCCTTGGAAACTTAGGTTAGTTCTTTGGGACATTTGGAAGAAAACAATGCTAGGCTTAGGTGATTCTGTGCATCTACTGATTTTAGGTATTTGTTATACATTTTAGTTTTGTTCTTTTATTTCAGATTATACTGTCAGCCAGCCTTCTGCCTCAGGCTCCCAAGCGCTGGCTAGGAGCATGTAACACCGCACCCAGCTAAATCTGACAGCATGTGAAGCGACACAAACCTAAGTGCAGAGAAATACTTTTGATGAGACAATTGAGAATGACAGATGTAGGGAAAAGAAATAGTGAGTGGCAAGACCTGAGACAGACGCAGGCTGCCATGTCTGAGAATCTGAAAGAAGGCGAATGTAGCTAAAAGAGGTCTGCAGGAAGTTTGCTTCATTAACAAAAGGGAAGGAATTTGTCCAGCATGTAAATCACAGCCTAATCCTTCAGCAAGAGTCTTGCCAAAAAGAAAAGACAAAACAGCTGAACCAAAACTGTACTTACCAAAGTAATTGATTTTTTTATGGTTCATAATCTTTTGCACAGGGGTGGGGGTTCTCTGGAGATATGCAAGATGTATTGAAAAAGTTTAAGATGATTTCAATTTGACATAATTTTTGTAGCCTTGTAATTTAAAGATAGCTTTAATTGTTAGATCTAACAACTTTTATTATTAAAACAAAAACTGAAATATGTCAAAAATCCATATCTGATCACCACTACACTTACAGTTTTTGAGTTGTTGTTGTTTTTGAACTCACTATGTAGCCTATGCAAGCCTCAAACTCATGATCTACAGACATACATCATCATGCCCATTTTACATTTTCATTTTAATAATATTTCATTATTTCTGTGCAAATGTATTTTAGGTAGTTTCATAACTGCTTTTTTAATTAATAAAAAGTTACACACATGTTATACACTTGTAAATAGAAAGTATTTAATAATTGAGAAACTTATTTACTCTATGTGCCTTGGTGCTTTTTGAAGGGTAATGGATAATTTGCAATGTAAGACCATTGACACCTGTTAAACTGTGTCTTTAGAATTCTCAGTTTTGAAAGAATTGGCAAATGAATTTATGTGAAATATTTTATTATATATGCACACATATTTCTACAATTTAGTTAATAAAATTGCCTATTACAATAATCTTCTTTCTCCTCCTCCTCTTCTTCTTCTTCCTCCTTCTCCTCTTCTTCCTCCTCCTCCTCCTCTTCTTCTTCTCCTTCTCCTTCTCCTTCTTTTCTTTTTTTGTACCTGAAATCAAACTCAGGACCTTGCACTTACCAGGGAAACACACCAATGAGCTAAATCGCTATTTCAGTGATTTCTGAGAAACACAAAATCCAATAGGGAAAACAGGAAATAAAGAATCAACTCACCTATATATACCCAGCACCAACCCAATCAAACAAATTCACTAAAGGAGGGGACTTTATTCAATTTCATCTAGTTTCCTAAAGCACACTATTTCATTTTGATGCATTAACTAGATTTTAATAACTCACAGAACTAAACATGAAGTTTCTTCCCCTTCATTTTTCAGGGGCAGTAAGACCCTGGAGTCTTTTGGGATGGTACAGTATCATCAGATTTCAGTCTTGTTATCCATTTCCTGATTTCCCAGTTGTAAGTCCACACTGGCAGACACGAGCTGACAGTAACCCATGTACAGCTTCTATCCCCTTTGTCTTTAAAAAGAAAGCATAGTTTAATGATAGCCAGGCCCACAGCCAAGATGTGATTACACTGAGTTCCTGTTAACATCAGCATTCCAGCCCACTCTGGCTTTATCAGATCTGAAAAGACTGACAATTTGCTTCGTTGAGCAGGCAGTTTTCATAGATACCAAGCTGAGCATTAAATAACATCTTTCTCCTGCTTTGTGTGGGCCTTTGAAGCAAAGTCTATATTAAATCCAATGTGGAAAGGATAGGAAATTCCACTTTTCTCTGGAAACGTTTTTACTTGTGAGATTCTGGAGAGAGTGCCTTGAGCACTCCATGGCACCCTCAGGGGTAGTCATTTCAAACTAAGTCACACAGTACTCTAAAGAAACTTCCAGGTAAAGCCCAGAGGGAGAAGTATGACAGCACTGAATGGAATTGCTAGTCGTGGACAAAGACTTGAGGCCAGGAACTGACTCAAAATGGGGAGAGGCCTTTAGCTAACAGCCGTCACTAACCAAGCACACTCACAGTGCCCAAAACATGGAGGAACCTTTTCTTTCCACTCAACCCCTCCAAGCACAAGTTCCCAGCAGCAGGCCCTGCTCACACCTATGAAGCCATCTTCAAAAGATGAGGCGAAAATTAAGGTCAACCTGTTACCTGGCTTTGCCAGAGGCAAACTGCAGGTGCACAACACTCAAGGGACAAGCTGCTTTCAAAGCTTCATGCAAAATCCACCACATTAGGAAATACTTCACTCAAGATTTATTTTTTAAAATATGCTCATGAAATTAATAGCAATTTCAAGAAAGAAAAGAAATTTTTAAAAAGTATTTCCATTAAAGTTTTATATTTTATTAGATATTTTTGATATCCATATTTTCAACTGAGTAACATGCAGGATTTTTACACTCAGAGCAAAGATTTTTCTCTGCTTGGAACTATCTTATCTGACAAGTAGATGTTAAGTAGAAAATTGGGTAATAAGTACATTGCTTGATTTGAAATGTGGCATACGTCTTGGTTGAAAAATAAAGTTTGAAAAACAGTGAGGAAGTATATTCACATGCTCTCATTTAAGAAGGTAAGTGTTTCTTGATAGAATTTGTATATGAACCCTAAAATTGTGGAATTTATGGAGGCAAGGTAGAATGGGAGTTACTTAAGGCTGGAGAGATAACGACAGTGGGGAAAGGGAAAATTCTGCTCAAAGAGCACAGAATTCCAGTTAGACTGGAAGAATGAATTTTGGAGACCTGTTGCACACTGGGGTGACCACAGTTCACAAGAATGCTTTGTTTACTTCAGAACTGCTAGAGTCATTCAGCTTTTTAACCCAGGACCTCATGCATGAGAGACAAATGCTCTCTGTCACTGAGTAACATGCCTAGCCCTGTTAAGACTGGATTGTAGGTGTTATCACCTCCAAAACATGAGTAGATGAGGTAATAGATATGTTTGGCTTGGTTCAATCTTACTAGCATGTATACTTAATCAAAATTTCCCCTCATACTCTATAAACACATATATATATATATAATTATTGTCAAATAAAACTAAGAAAAATAAACTTTATAAAACCAAAACAAGAAATAAAAATGAGTTTAAATTAAGTGCCTGAAATCTAGCCTTTGTAACTACCAATAAAATCTTTCAGAATGGTATATCTTACTGTTGAAGGATACTTTTCTTGACCTTTTTACATGTGAAAAAGTTAAGTTACAATGAGTCGTAGACCTAAAAGAAGGGCAAAAGCTATCAGTATCTGAAAGATAAGCTTTATATATGCTGGCTAGGCAAAGAATTCTTTTTATTAATTTTTATCTTTATTGGTACATTGCATATACACATCATGCTCACAGTCAGTATTGGGAATTTGTAGTAGTATATGACACAATTTAATTCTCATTTTTCCCGTTCCCCTACCTACCCTACAACCACCCACCCCCTAAATACATAAGCTTTGTTTCCCTTTTTTATTGCCATCACATTTTTTCTTTACCCTTCATTACTCACTCCTGCATCACATTTCCCTTTGATTGTTTTATATTTCACAATATCCATCATACATTCTAGAACTCATTAACATCTTTAGTTTCTCATACCAGAGAACAGATATTTACAAATCTGTGACCTATTTATTTCACTTATGAGTATGACCTGAAGGTGCATCCATTGAGTATAAATGACTCAAACCTATCCTTCTTCAAGGCAGAGTAATACTCCATTTTATAGAAAAACCACATCATCTTTTTCCAGTCTTCAGTTGATGGGTATGTGGGTTGTTTCCAAGTCTGAGCTATCACAAACTGAGCTGGTATGAACATGGGTGCACATATGGCACTACGGGGAATTTGTACCAGTATATAACACGAGCTAATCCTAGTTTTTTAGGAATCTCCACACTGACTTCCATAGAGGTTGTACTAGTCTACATTCCCACCAACAGTGGAGAAGGGTTCCTTAGGCAAAGAATTCTTAAGACAAACTAAGCATGATTCTTTTAAAAATTGATAAATAATATTTCATCAATTTAGAAACATTTATACTTTAAATCTTTAAATAATGAGATTACAAGAAAGAAAATATGCCTGTGATTTCAGCACCCTCGGCAGAAAGCTTGAGAACCACAAGTTTGAGCCCCACTTGGACAAGTTAGCAAGGCTCTGTCTCAATATAATACAAACAAACAGACAAACAAAACAGGCTGAGGGAAGCCCTGAGTTCAATCCCACCACTGTAAAAAAGAAAAGATAAGCCATACACTGGGACAAAATCTTTGCCAACTACTATCTCAAACAGGATTTTTATTAAAAATATAAAAAGAGCTCTGTACACTCCAAAAAGAAAACAACCTAGTTTTTAGAACTTCATCAAAAAAAAGTATGAAAATGGCAAATAAATGCACAGGTGTTCATTTTCATTAATTTCAAAGGAAATACGAATCAAAACCAAAATTAGAAACCACCATAGAATCCTTTGAATAATTTTTAAAGAAACAGAATGACAAAAACAGGTAGTGGTGAGAAGCAGAGCTCTTTCAGTTTCTGCTGCCTGTGAGGATTTCAAAAACATGAAGACAACCCAACTATCCCTCAGTGCAGGAGGGTAGACGGACTGCTCAGCAGCCACGCGGTGGAATACAAATAGGCAGTAAAAAGAGTGAACAAACTACTGACTCACAAAGACTGACAAACTGGAAATGCATCTCTCAAAGTGGAAGAAGCCAGATTCAAAGCTCACAAATCTGGATGCTGGATTCCAAGGGCACAGGTACAGAGCAGCAACTCCCTTAGCCCTACATGGTCTTAGAGATATCAGGAGAAAGAAGTCCATGAGTCTGGGTTATAGGGCTTCTACAAGATAGTAGGTTTGGGGCCAGAGATTTAGCTCAGTGGTTCCAGTGCCTACCTAGCAAGCGCAAGGTCTCTGGTTTGATCCCCAGTAACCACATACAACAATTCCATGAGAAATCAGTATACTGCATACTACAATGCTGGGTATGGTGGCTCATGTCTGTCATCCCAGCACTCAGGAGGCAGAGGCAGGAGGATTGCTGAGTTCAAGGCTTGCTGGGGCTACATGGTGAGCTCAGGGCCAGCCTGAACTACAAAGCAAGACCCTGTCTCAAAAAAAAAAAAAATTTATAGGCCAATAAGAAAAGAGGGAGAGGTGAAGGTGGCCAGCCCCCGTTGAGGTGAATGGGAAGATTTTGTTATTGATTCTGTTTAGAATGCTGGTGTACACTGACTGGTAGTAGTTTTTGTTACTGGTTTTAAGTTGCTTACAGGAAATATGAACCCTACTTTATCTGTGCCTGAGGGTAGACTGCTCTCTTTTCGATTTTAGTATATGTGCTACCGAAGCAAGCTCTAGACAGCTTACTTTCATTAGTTTGTCCCTAACATGCCACTGCCCCAAGACACTGATGGGAAAATGTCATGAGCAGGAAATTCACACACACACACACACACACATCACCACCACCACCACCACCACCACCACCACCACACTAGAAAAGAAAAAGAGATTTTACATCAAATTATGTTCAATTTCTTTTTGAGGGCAAATCAAAACATTTATGGAATCACATTTTTCACTAAGGCAATTTTTTTACAAGTAACGTGGAATGCTGACAAGTGAATAAAAAATAGAAAAATGTAGTGTTTTTTTACATCTACATTATGAGAAACCATCCAAAGCAATTGTTTAAAATTTATAAAATATTTATTGACTTAGAACTGTGAGTAAGACGATGTAAACCATATGTAGAGAAAGAAACAAATTTTGAACTGTGGTAAAATTTATATATACTACTTTAACCAGTTTTAAGTGCACAATGTAGTAGCAGTCGGCGCATTCTCATTGCCGTGCAACCATCATCACAAACCAACTCTGGCATATTTTTTGTATTGAAAAATTGAATCTCTAGCAATCAAACAATAACTCTATTTCCTGCTCTCTTCAACCCCTGGGTCCACCCATTTGACTTTGTTTTTATAGGTCAGACTTGTCGAAGTACCTTACGGGAGTGGGATTAGAGAGTAGTTATCTTTAACCCTGTGTTACTTCACTCTGCATCACGTCTCCAAGGGTCATCTGTGCTGTGGCATGGATCCAGATCTCATTCCTTTCTAAAGTGGAGTAATATGGTACACATGTACTGCATTTTGTTTACCCATTTATCAGAGGATGACATGAGTTGTTTCTGCCTCTTAGCTATCGTGAACACTGCTGTGCTGTGAACCTACATGGACAAGTGTCTGTTCCATCTCTCCATGTCAATACTTCTGTTATATACTGAGGAGAGGAGCTGCAGAATCATGTCGTAATTTTTTTGAGGAATAGACGTAGTATTTTCCACAGCAACTGCAACATTCTTCATTCCCACCAACAAAGGCACAAGATTCCCCTCTACATATCCTCTCTAGTAACTGTTATTCTGTTTTTAAAGATTGCTTTAAATGATAGCCATCTTAATGGAGGTGAAGTGAATTTTATTTTGCTTTTGATTGCCTTTCTCTAATGACTAGTGATGTTGAGCCTTCTTTCAGTACTTACTAGAAGGAAACCATTTTTGTAAGAGAAAAAAATTTTAATTTAAAAATCTATCTCACAAAGGAGGAAAATAAGAGGAGAAAACATCAAAATACTTGCCGTACACTGAGGTATGTTCTGCAGCTACTGACTCCCTTCTCTAAGTGTGGTGACAGGAGAAGGATACTTCCTGGCCATTGAGTTGAGCTTCTCCACATGCCTTGTTTTGGCAAGTATATCATGGCAGGTGTGACCTGAGTCCTTAACGGGTGTCACACGCTTCCTTTCATTCTCTGGGCAGAGATGTTTCATCTCACCGCTGAGCCCAAGACACAAGTGACTCCTCTACAACACCTAAAATTGGCCTATGCCTTGGAGCAGAGCTGCCAGACCTACCATACAACTGTGAGCAGGAAGCGATTGCTTGCTATGGTATGCGAGCGCCTGCAATTCCTCAGGTCTCTGTTTATGTTGTAAATGTTACTTGATACAGAAGGTATCTCTGGACAGTGAGATTAGGAATGATCCCCCTTACTCATTCTGAGTAATATGCAAATTTTTACAGTAAATATTTATTGCATACTCAGATGTTAAGTTTTTTTTCATGTTATATATGACATATTTGAGAATACTTTTCTTTAAATTTTGCATTTGTTTCACAATGACCATATGTCATGTTTGTAATGAGGGGTCTCTCCCTCTCCCTCTCCCTCTCCCTCTCCCTCTCCCTCTCCCTCTCTCTCATAAGTGAGGGAATCCAAACAGAATGCAAAAAGAAACTTCAGGATTTAGTAGTGAAGCCAAGTAGACGAAGGATAAAATATCTTGCTTTATTTATGGCCTGGGAAATGGAAAGTGACTACAAA
>PVIC010021521.1:0-28297 GCA_004025085.1 Thryonomys swinderianus
AGTTCTGGGCTTCACTGCTGATTTCTGTAAGACATTTAGAGAAGAGCTAATGCCACTATTTTCAAACTTTTTTTTTTTTTTTTTGAGACAGGGTCTCGCTTTGTGGTTCAGGCTGGCCCTGAGCTCACTATGTAGCTCAGGCAAGCCTCAAACTCAGCAATCCTCCTGTCTCTGCCTCCTGAGTGCTGGGATGACAGGCATGAGCCACCATGCCCGGCACTGTGGTATGTGGTGCTGATTGCTGGTTGATTGTTGGTGGGCGTGAGCCACCATGCCCAGCATTGTATGTGGCTACCGGGGATTGAACTCAGGACCTTGTGCTTGTGAGGCAGATGCCAGAACCACTGAGCTAAATCTCCAGCCCGATTATTTTCCAACTTTTTAATGAAATTGAAGGGGGTGCAGAATGCCTAAAGTCATTCCTTGAAGCAACTATTACTTACTTTGACTCTAAAAGCAGAGAAAGACCCTAACAAGAAAGAGAACTACAGATCAATCTCCCCAACAGAAGCAAAAAAACCTCAATAAGATACCGGCAAACAGAATACAGAGGATCATCAAGAATATCTTACACCCTGGGCCAGAGGGTTAGCTCAGTGGTTCCAGCGCCTGCCTCACAAACACAAGGTCCTGAGTTCGATCCCCGGTAACCACATACAATGCTGGGCGTGGAGACTCATGCCCCTAGCAATCAACACCACATACCACAATGCCGGGTGTGGTGGCTCACGCCTATAATCCCAGCACTCAAGAGGCAGAGAAGGAGGATAGCTGAGTTCAAGGCTTGCCTGGGTTACATAATGAGCTTGGGGCAAGCCTGAAGTACAAAGCGAGACCCTGTCTCAAAAAAAAAGAAAAAAGAATATCATACACCCTGACCAAATTGGATTTATCTCAGCAGTGCAAGGATGGTTCAACATACATAAATCAATAAATGTAATACACTGTTCAAACAGAGTCAAGGACAAAAGCCATATGATCATCTCAATAAATGCATAAAAAGTGTTTGAAAAAAGTCTAACACCCATACATTATTAAAACCCTCTAGAAAATTAGAATAGAAAGTCTTTATCTCAACCTGATAAAAGCTATTTGTGAAATACTAACATCCAGTATCATACTAAATGGTCAAAAACTGAAAAGTTTCATGCTAAAATTAGGAACCAGAGATGGAGACCCACTTCCAACTCCTTTTCCACATAGTTCTGGAAACATTTGCCACAACATTAGGCAAGAAAAAGAAATAAAAAGAACAAAGGTAGGAAAGGAAGAAGTTAAACTGTCAATATTTGCTGATGACATGATACTCTATATAGATGATCTCAAAAACTCAACCAAAAAATGGCTTGACTAAATCATCAGGTTTAGTATAGTACAGGATTTAAGGTCAACACCCCTAAATAAATAGCCTTCCTATACACAAATAATAGACTCAGTGAGAGACAAGTAGAGGAAACAATTCCTTTCACAATAGAATCCAAAAAACAAAATATCTAGGAATGTAACAAAGGAGGTGAAAGGCCTTTTCTTTGAAAACTACAGTACTCTAAAAGGAAATCAAATCAAAAGGGATATCAGAAAGTAGAAAGACATTCCTTGTTCCTGATTAGACACAAACAGCATTCTCAAAATGACCACACTCCTAGAACTGTTACATAGATTCAGTACAATCATAGTTGAAATCTCAGCAGTATATTTCACACAACTAGAAAAAATAATCCAAACATTCATTTGAAATGAGAAGAGACCTGGAAGAGCAAGAGCAATTCTGGGCAACAAAGATATGTCATATCACAACTTGAGACTGTATTTCAAAGCCACTGTGATAAAAACAGCATGGTACTTGCAAAAACAAAACCAAAACCAAAAGCAACAACAACAAAAAACAGATCCAAGGATCAGTGGAACAGACTAGAAGATCCAGAAACAACTCCAGATACACTAAGTCACCTCATTTTTGACAAAGGAGCCAAACACTCTCAATGGAGAAAAGATAGTTTCTTTAATAAATGGTGCTGGTAAAACTGGGTCTCAGTCTGCCATAGACTAAAGCTAGATCTATCTCTTTCATCATGAGCCAAACTAAAATGAAAGTGGGTTAGAGATATAAATATTACAATAGAAATGGTAAACCTGCTGGAGGATAAATTATGTAGACTTGAAGACATTGATGTAAAGAAAGACTTTATGAATAAAACCTCAGCAGAGTGAGAACTAGCAGAAGGAATTAACAGTTAAGATCTCTTCTTATTAAAAGCTTGTGGACAATAAGGGAAACCACCAAGAGAACAAAAAGACAACCTACAAATTGAGGAAACAATTTTGTTTTTCTTCAAACACAGGGATACTATCTAGAATATATGAAGAACTTAAAAACATCCGCTCCCCTAAATATAAAGACCCAATTCAAAAAATGAGCATCTGAAATAAACAGACATTTTTCAGATGAGTAAGTAAAGGCAGAAAAAAAGTACATGAAAAAAATGTTCAGCATCACTGGTAATTCAAGAGATGCATATGGAAACAACACTGAGCTTCCCTCTCAGTCTGGAAAAGTGGCTGCTATCAAGAAATCACCCAGTAACAAATGTTGGCAGGGCTGTGGGGAGAAAGGAACCCTTCTCTGCTGTTGGTGGGGCTGTAGACTGCTGCAACCACTGTGGAGATCAGTGTGCATAGTTCTCAAAAAACTATCCTTAAAGAGCCCATCTGACCCTCCTATTTTCCTGCTAGGTATATACATGAAAGAATTAAAAGCATCATATTACTGTATATAAAATGTACCAATAAAGAATTCAATTAAAAAAGCATATCACAGTGACACATGTACACCTATGTTTATAGCAGCTCAGTTTATAATAGCTAGATCTTGAAGAGAGCCAAAATGTCAATTAACTGGAGACTGCATAAAGATGTGGTTATTTTTTAATAAAATGGAATATTAGCCATAAAGGATGATAAATTAGAGATATTCATATGTAAATGGACTTACCTTGAGGACATACTCATGAGTGAAATAAATAGGATACAGATGGGGAAATACCGTATCACTTCTCCAGCATGAGAAACTAAAAGTGTAATTTAGGTCCAGAATGTATGATAGATATTGTGAAATAGGGAGAAAATGTTCAAAGGGAAAAGGAAAAGGGGAATAGCAAATGAAAAGAGAGGAAAGAAAAAATTTGATGGTAAAAATAAAAATGGAAGCAAAGCTTATGTATACAGTGGATGAGGGTGGTAACAAGGGTAGAGAAATGGGAAAATGAGACTCAAGATTTATCAGGTACAGGTGCAAATTCTCAATGTTGAATGTGACCATAATGTGTATCTAAAATATACCAATAAACTCAATCAGTGAAAAAAAAAGAACCTGAATATTAGCTGCACTCAGAAATAAAATTCTAGTAGAAATATGCAAAATAAATTCATGCTTGTATGCCATGAGAGATATAATTTTTTTTTTTGAGACAGGGTCTTGCTTTGTAGTTCACACTGGCCTTGAGTTCACTATGTAGCCCAGACAAACCTTGAACTCAGCAATCCTCCTGCCTCTGCCTCCCAAGTGCTGGGGTTACAGGCTTGAGCCACCAAGCCCAGCATTTGTGGTACGTGGTACTGATTGCTGGTGGGCATGAGCCACCATGCCCAGTATTGTTGTATATGGTTACTGGGGATTGGAACCAGGGAACTTGTGCTTGCTAGGCAGGGCCTGGAACCACTGAGCTAAATCTGTAGTCTGAGAAATACAATTTCTAATGAACTTTATTCCAACTTTTTGTTTAGCAAATACAACAAATGTGTGTTTTTACATATGGGGTGTGTGTGTGTGTGTGTGTATGCACATGTGCATGTATTGTATCATAAAAGGTATTTTATTTGAAGCCTTAATGTACAATTTGTTTCTTTTGAAAATACATGTCAAATATTCAAATTTGTAACTTTTAAAAGCAATTCAAATATCCTTTGTGATAGTTTTAATAAATGTACCCTTTTTATTAATAACTATCATTTTCTATTAAGTAATCAGAAAAATGTTCCATCAGTGAAGTTAGTAGAGCTCAATGTACCACTTCAATGAAAAACATTATTTCTTCTATATTTATTTAACTGCTTTGAAGGCTAGAGTATCTTGCTATCAAAAACAATGTCTTAAATATAGACATTAATCTTTATACTGCTTAGGATTTAATAATTCTTAATTGCTTTCTGTAATACAATAATTAAAGCACATAGAATTCCTATTTTTTATAGGACAGAACACTTTATAATTCATAATAAATGAGTAGTAAATAATTTTATTTTATTTTTTAATCGAATCCTTTATTGGTACATTTTATATACAGTGCACAATCACAATCAACATTAGGGAATTATAAATATGATTTGAAGACAATTTTATTTTATTGACAAATCCCTATAATTAATTGTTTAATCCAAGCATGACTTGAAATCCTTAAACACAGATTGAATATCACCTCTACAAATTCTCAGACTGCTTAGAGTGTATTTTTTGGTAAATTTCTGTGTAGTTTTTTTTTTTTTTTTTTTGAGACAGGGTCTCGCTTTGTAGTTCAGGTTGGCTCTGAGCTCACTATGTAGCCCAGGCAAGCCTGGAACTCAACGATCCTCCTGTCTCTGCCTCCCAAGTGCTGGGATTACAAGCATGAGCCACCATGCAATTTCTGTGTAGTTTTAAAAACCTCAACCAAGTTCTGGATTATACTTTTTTATTAAATTTAAGTCTTATAAATAGGTGGTAAAATTGAACCTGTAGATTGCCTATTAGTTAGCATAGCTCCAGGCACACTAAGAGATTTATTAAATAATTGCTTGGTGGTTTCAAGCTGGAAATAAGGAGAAAATGAATAATATATAAGTCAGTAATTGGTGGCTTTAATATTTGTGTGGAAATAAATAAATTGGGTAATAAAAATAGTTAGCCTTGGTGTATTTTATACAAATATTGATAGGAAATTTTTATATTTTTTACAGCCTGTTTTCCATTACTATAATTACACCATTTTACAGATGAAGGAACAGGTTCAATAAGGTATCATAATTTTAGGGCCTTTGTGCTTGTCCACATTACAATAAATAGGAAAGTTTATTTTAATTATATACAGTCATGATTATTTCCTTAGCAGCAGAACAGTGACAATACTTTAATCATAAAGGGCACAAGTTTATGGAAAGACATAGACAATTTTTAGCCTAACACATTGAACCCTCTCACTTCCTTCTTGTGTGAGTTAAGATTCAAAAGTTAACATTGAGTTTATTTACAAATTTCCTAAAAAGAAAACGGAGATCAATTGTCCCTCTATAAAATTGTTTGTCAATTGGATTCTCTGTAATTTTTTTGTCATCAGCAGAGATAGAATACTATTTTCACTAGATCAGGCAGAAATGGGGATATGTACAATGGGAGACCTCATCTATGGAGATGGTTTAACCCAAGTTTCTTTCAATAGTTCCTAGTTATGTTTCATTCTTGAACAGTACAGAACATCCTATTTCTACAACTATGTAACTTTTAACTAAGTTATAAGATATGAAAAACGGCCATATCCTATTGGAATTCTTTATGTTGATATTTCATTATACAGTACATATTGTAATGATATTATATATTTTGCTAAATTGTGTACTGTATTATCAAGAAAGAAACAACAAAAGACATGGAAATAATATAGCTTATTCAGGTGGCAGTCATAAATATGACCCATATAAAAATACCCTATGTATACATAATTAACAAGTGTGACATATAACAGAAAATAAATCACTTTAAAAAATTTTTCAAGAACAACAGAAGTTATAAAATTCTAAGCATAAATTTGATAAGTAAAACTTGAAGTCCTAGTTAACAGTCATTATTACAAAAAAATTTTGGAGAATTATAAAATCACACCTAGGGCCAGAGATTTAGCTCAGTGGTTCCAGCGCCTGCCTTGTAAGCGCAAGGCCCTGAGTTCGATCCCGGTAACCACATACAGTGCTGGGTGTGGTGACTCACGCCGACCGGCAGTCAATACCACATACCACAGTGCCAGGCATGGTGGCTCATGCCTATAATCCCAGCACTAGGGAGGCAGAGACAGGAGGATTGTTGATTTCGAGGCTTGCCTGGGCTACATAGTGAGCTCAGGGCCAGCCTGCACTACAAAGCGAGACCTTTTCTCAAAAAAAAAAAAAAAAAATCACACCTAATTTTGGAGATGTGATACACATTTTTATTTCTTGTGTTAGTATATGTGATAACATCAGAATACAGTGTGTGTTTAAGTAAAAAGTATTATGTTAAAAGACATTATTGTCCCCCTCAAGATACATCTCATCTCAAACACTCTTATCCCATTGCTCTTGCCATTTCCTGAAGCAGTTCTGGAATCCTGTTTCTTCTTGTCTTTCCAAGTATGATAAAAAATTGAGTAAAGGTCACTGGCCAGTGCCATCCAGTGGGAAGGTGGGCTTCTAGAACATTACAGTGTGTCGTCGTCAGCCTTAGTTACCAGATTTGGCAGCATGTGACTTCTGGCTCTTCCTGAAAGTTAAAGTGACATGAAAAATAAACATTTTGAATCAATTCAGGCTTCAAGGTCATAACCACTGTGCAACGAAAAAGTCTCATGAAAAGGAACTTCCAGAGCTGTTTCAGAAAGTGGCAAGAGCAATAGGATAAGTGTGTTTGAAATGAGGAGTATTTTGAGGACAATTTGTGGCATTGTATCTTTTAGTGTACTTCTTAAAAATTGAATACTCATCATATTTTTATCATATAATATTTGTTTATTTAACTAGAAACAAATGTCAGTGATTCAAATACCATTGTGAAAAAATTAAGAACCCCTTGATTCCAATTCCATTGGGGGAAAAAACTAAGTGAGAACAACCTAACTCAAAAATAATTTTTAAATTGAATTCTTTATTTGTACATTTTAGACACAGCTCACAATCACACTCAACATTGGGGAATTTGTACCAGTATATGACAAGAGTTAATTCTCATTTTTACCCAAGTCCCTACCCACCCCACAATCCTCTACTCCCTATATACATGTGCGTTCTTTTTCTTTTCAAATCATATTCTTTCCCCTCATTACTTGCCCCTACCACATTCCCTTTGTCAAAAGTAATTTTTAAAGTAGGCAGATAAAGGGAAATATAAACATGTTATTCAAATTATTTTAAATTTTCACAATAGATTTGACAGTTTAAAAGCAGGCCTAAGTCTATTATGATGTTTGGATGTGAGAAAAGAAGCATTCCTTAAAAATGAATAAAATGGAGCGATTCTATCCTAGAAGCTCTAAGAAATATTTGAGGGAAAATTCTACTTAGAGCATAATATCTTATAAATTATTCTAGATAAATTAATGTATTTAAAAATAAATCCAAACTTTCTTTTAAAATATAAGTAATTATAAATTGAGATTGTATAGATAAAATATGATGCATATAGAAAAAATTGGTGTGGATGTCTATACATTTTAGAATATTTCCATTATCAAAAGACCAAAATGTTTGGAAGATGGCTACAGATGCTTATAGATCCTTCCTTTTTCTATTGATTCCTTCTCAAATATATTCCATCACCAAATTGAATCTTCTTTTGTTTTGTTTTCTGAGGACCCTTGAGTTCCTGAGGAAACAGGGTTTATGCGGACTGAAGAATGAATGGATGACTCATACTTACATTTCCCACGCTCACAAGTTATGGGGAAGGGTCTATTGTACTTCAAAGTTTGTAGGGTTTTCAGTTCATAGTTGACTACCTCCAAGGACAGTGTCATGGCAGACGGGCGTCGTTGGGCAGGAGAGCAGAAGGCAGCAAGCAACAAGGAACAGTTCTTTCTGTGGCTTTCTACTATGTACATCTTATCCTCAGGGAGAGTAGCACTCGCTCCGGGGTTGGGCCCCCTTTCTTTGTCTTACCCAAAACTACCCCAGGTCAATCAGTGGACTCTTTCAGTGCAAACAAATCCTCCATTGCAGCATCACCCACTCTTTCCAGCACCACCCTGAAAAGCCACACCTATGACCAGATGAGGCTTGGGGGGACATCTAGCCACAAACTGTAAAAATGACATTACAAATAAATAAGCAATGCCTCAAAGACACATCTAATCAGTAGAGAGGATGATGCAAAGACATGCGTGTTGCTCAAAACAGGCACATCCCTTTGTAGCAGCCAATGGATATGACAAAGTAGGTCCTAGGATAAACATCATAGTCTCTCTCCTGTGTAGTTTCTGTGAGGGAAGGAAAGATAGGTAAAGATGGGGTAATATTCTTCCTGTTTTTCCACCCCACCTTTCTAGTTCCAGTTTTTCCAAAAATCAAGTCACAAGTTAAAACTATAATTTTATGCAGTCAAAAATCAAAGAATTTTCTCTGTCTCAAACCAAGAGGAATATAAACTTACAAAGTAAAAAGATACTCATTTCCTTAGCAACAGCTAATTTTATCATTATTATGCTCTGCATTTTGCATTCAGGACTGTCTTTTGAATCCTCCTGAGTCCTGTGAATTTTAAGCCAGAAGGATGTAGCTAACAAAGAAAACAGGCTTGCAGATTTTAAATGATTCTGAAAACTTCCGTTTGGTTCTTGTGTAATCAGGGTAGTACCCACGGGATGAGCATGTTTAATGGTGCTCCAGCTAGGATATGTGTGCGCATCACCTGCAGAGCTTAATACAGTGCAGATTGCTGAGCTTTAGCCAGAGAATTTCTGATTTCAATGAGTCTGAAGTTGGGCCAATGATAAACTCTTCAAAAACTTCCTAGCTGACACAGATACTTCTTGTCTGGAGACTCTTTAAGTTGAAAACCCATTTCCATCCCCTTTCAGTGCAGCAAAATACTCGTCTCTTTGATATAAAATCTATTAGGACACTTCTTTTCCATCTGTAAAAAGAAAATAATGCCTTACAAAGGCCTGTTGTGAGATTTATATTAGACTAACATATATGAAAGTACTTAGCGCAGTGTTTGAAAAATGATGTAGTTTAAAAATTGTTTCAATTGTTACTCTGTAGTCATGGATATTCTAGTGTTTTCATTATGAGCTTGAATTATTTCAGTGAGTTTTAATGTTTTTCTTTATTTCATTTTTTATAAGTGAATTCTCATGAAACATTTCAAATATGAAGTATTATAAATATAAAAATGTTACTTGACTGACAGGTACAGTAAAAATGATGTTTAACATCTTAAATGTGTTTTCGAAGATTGACATGAATTTGAAAAGTCAAGCTTATTCTGAGCTTTTAAACATGTTATGAAGGTTAATTATAGACTACTGCATTGTTTATTAATAATTTCCTTCAATTTTCATAATCAACTGTGAAAACATAGTTTTCCCTTTGAATATTCTAAATATTACTTTCAGTTTCATTATGTTATTGCATGAAGGAAATTTCTACAACCAGAAAAGATTTTTCAAATATTTTAGTTAATAATTATGGAAGGGGGTTTTATTTAGAACTTTTCATGGAGCTATACTTTTAAACTGTTATTTTAAAAATAAAGAATTCAAGTGTATTTGGAGTAGGAAAAATAGTCACCAAAATTTCCTACTCACTGATAATATACAGTTTATGTTTTTTTTTTTTTTTTGAGGCAGGGTCTCGCTTTGTAGTTCAGGCTGGCCCTGAGCTCACTATGTAGTCCAGGCAAGCCTCGAACTCAGCAATCCTCCTGTCTCTGCCTCCTGAGTGCTGGGATTACAGGCATGAGCCACCATGCCCAGCATACAGTTTATGTATTTATTGGTATTTTTTGATGTGAGAATGGATTTTAAGATGATGGAAATAAGACACAGATACTTTTCCTAGGTCTGGAAACAATGAAATTAAACAATTACAAAAAAGTCAGATTTATCAAGAAACTACAATAATTTGTTGTTTAAGTCAAATTAAATTCAGTCGTGCATGTCTTTGGTTTGGTCATATTTCTTTACAGGGCTAAATGGTATTCATGAGACCTCAGTGAATCAAGAGCAATTCTGTTCTGTCTTTCATAAGCACATATATCATGCACCCTGTAGAAGCCCAATTTAAATTTTAAAGTGGAGAGATAAAGATACCTTATAAAGCAAGTTGAGTATAGAATTTTAAATTCTAGGTTTTATTATTTTTCCCAATCTGTGGACAATGCTTGTATAATTGTTTATGATATTTATTGAATTACAGGTCTTTGGATTTTGTAAACCACCAACTGAGGGTTCATCAGTACTGAATAGTTTCACATTACTATTATAGGGTAATGCATTGAATTGTTTCCTCCCAAGTAACAAGTGTAGTTGAAAAAAACCACAAGTGACTGGAATAAACACAAGTGGCTGCTGCAGAGTAATTATTACTGATTTGGCAGGTGTAGAATACCAAGGGCCTCCTGCAAAACAGCCTGGGAGTTGTGAATAGTGAGGACAGGACCATGGAACAGAAGGGAGATCTTTTACAAGAAAAAGTCTGTTTACGACATGAGGCAATATTGATTTTGTTACTAAATCAGATACTATCTTGTATACCTATACCGCACACATCTGTCTATCTATCTATCTATCTATCTATCTATCTATCTATCTATCTATCCCTATCACCTATCATCTATTCATATATCTTCTTTTAATTAACACTTGATATACACCCTAATAAATCTATCCTAAATTAAAATATCATAATTCTAAAATACACTTAATATGCCTTTCTTGCCAGACATCACAGTGTAGTGAACAGACTCTAGTTCAGTCAATGTTGACTGGTCTCACTTTGTAACAAGACTATGTAGCCCAGGCAAGCCTCCAACTCAGCAATCCTCCTGCCTCTGCCTCCTGAGTGCTGGGATTACAGGCATGAGCCACCACACCTGGCACTGTGGTATGTGGTACTGATTGTTGGTGAGTGTGAGTCACTACGCCCAGTAGTATTGTATGTGGTTACAGGAATTGAACCAGGGACCTTGTGCTTGCTAGGCAGGTGCCAGAACCACTGAACTAAATCCCAGGCCTGACTGTTTGCCCTCTTGATCGCGTGCTTTACTGAGAATCACAGTATGCCTTGCTGTTCAGTATTGCAAGAATAGTTTACAACATGTTTCTGGTCTAGTGAAAGATCACCATTTAAATTTGTGTTTCTTGTAAGCTGTTATTTCACTCTTACCATAATAAAGTTGAAAAATCATAAGTCAAAGCCATGTGTGCTGGAGGCCATCTGTGTAATATATATGTGTGTACATATAGTAACATACAAATATGACTTTTCAGATTTATGTCCATCTTAAAAAATAACCTCAAGACAATTAAGATACTTGCTTTTTCTATGCTAATTTATGATGCTCTTTCAAAACAGTAAGCTATGTAATTAAAAATTTTAGTAGCCATATAAAAATTAAAAAGTTACATTAAGATTAATATTTTACTCAGTGAAATATATCTAAAATATGTAATCAATAGAAAACATACCGGTAAAATATTTTTTTTAAAGTATGAGGCTTTCACAGTCTAGTGTGTTTTCGTGTACTTAAAGTACATTTCACTTGGAAGTATCCAAAGTTCAAGTGCTTAATTCCCTCTCTTGGCTAGTTATTACCATACTGAGTAGTGAAGTTTCAACCTCTTAATAGGTAAAATGATAGATAGAAGATACACTGTGTTTCTTATTCTCCTCAGAGATGTTTCAATTACTTACTTTTGGTTTTAGAAAGTAATCTATTAACACTTCCTTTAACTACTATAATTTATGTACATCAATTGGGTGTTGTAATCATACAGAGTATGAGGATGAGAATTCTAAAGTAATAAAAGAATCTTAAAGTAAAACAAAACAAAAAAAAGCAGCATAACCCAAGAAAACAACCTCCCAGGTTTTAGTTAAGTGGTGCATCGCTGTCCCTCTGATAAGCACCACTGAGGAAGACGGTGGGCGGGGCGGGGGAGGGTGGGCGCGGGAAGAGGGATCCGGTCTGAGTGGCTGTGTTGTCTTTTGATTTCTCTCCAAGAGCTCGTCCTGCTTCAGAACTCAGTCCTTGCTTTGATCGATGAGCATTTCTCTTTGGTTCTGACAGATAAGGGATCGATACACGGCCTCCCTAATGCTATTGTATTTATATATTTCCATCGGTTGTTTCAGCGAGTGGTTCGATAAGCGAATGGGGAAGACAAACAGGAACTCAGAGAAAACTACCACAGTGACCTGAAAGGCTCTGCTGTACTTCTTGATAAACCAGAAAATTATTTTACTAATGTGAAGGCGACCCATAGGGTACATCTATGTACTGTCCGGCTCAGGGGCAATGTGATGAGAATCATCACTAGTCCTCCCCCTCCAAAGTAATAAATATTTAGCCCTCTGTTCCATTTGTAAATCATATGCTAGGTAGCGTTATCTGGGATGGGCATATCTGTCTTTTGATTTCTTCCCTTTTTAAAAAATTTCAGCATCTTGTTCATTTTATATTCGTTATATTTCTTCATAGATAAGTAATCTTTAGAGTATTTTTTTCTCAATAAAATGCATGAATATGCAACACAAGAGGTAATTAATTCAATGAATTAATCATATCATTATGTTTAGTAGTCAGGCATATTATATCATTTCTTTGATGTGAATCAGCATTGGGAACAATCCATATTATCTGTCATTGAAATGAATTTTATTAAAAATTAAAAGTCTCCAACCTGTAATAAAGCTAAAGATCAAGGACATGTCTAATAATATTTTATTCACATTGCAGCTGTGCTTTGGCCTTTAAATATTTTACGCACTTACCAGTGTGCTATTTTCAGATATCAAAACCTACTTTAGACTCAAATCTCTGTAGGGAAACAACTCAGAAATAACAGTTTGTGCTTAAGCCATTTGTTACCAAATATTTAAAATCAAGATATCAGTGACTACAATGGTGTATTTAACAAGGCGATCAGAAATGACATTCTATAAAAATATCAAGCAATACTTTATTGCCCATTAAACAAAGTCAAAAACTGCTTTAGGTTTCTAATAAGAGCCCAGAGAAGTCTCCTCTGGTGTGATATCACCAGATAACAAGAGATTAAGCCGAGGCTCTGACCTGGGGGAGAAGTGTGCCCGAGAGAGCGTTCTCCGAGTATCAATCTTCACTTTTCATGAGGCAACCCGCAGAGAAAACTAAAGCTGCCTACGATTATTGCTGCCTCTGTTTCTGGTGTTTTTTTTTTTAACATAAGTTAATTTGTTGTAAGTCATAACATTTTAAGGTGTAAGAGTGTTCATTAATTCAACCACCACAATGCAATTTGCCAAGCTGTTCTCTAGGGATATATAGATAAACCTGTTTCTACTTCAGAGTTTACAGTGTAAAAGAGAAAGCAGACAAACAACAGGACACTTCTAGCTGAGTCCCATCAGTGTACAGAATCAAATTTGGAACACTTACAATTTCGCTTAGGAATAAAATTTAGCAACATAATCATAATGTTTTCTTTAGGCTAGATGCTGTAAGTGGTGTTCTTTGTGACTTGATATTTAATGTGCTGGATATTACCATGACATTTTTACAAGGAAAGAAGTAGAATTTCAGAGAGCTCAAGTAACTTGCTTAAATGACCAAGATAATAAATGATAAATCAGTGAACTTCTTAACCCAAGGTCCTGCGATCCTGTCTGTTCTATACCTTCTCCCCATGTTTTATAGGAGTATAAAGACAGAATACAGAAATCTTTCTCCCAGAGATTCTGGAGAAAGATGTAAAAATACAGGCATGAGGGCTGAATTTATGAGGAAGTCACAAGATAATTTTAAGCTAACATGTACAACATGATGAATATGTAACCCATTAGAAAAATTGAGAGGCAAGAGGGTGCTAATATTTTTCAGGTGAGGGAAAAATTAGCCTATGAAATAAATTGAGTAGAAAATAATGAAAACAGAATGTTTGCTTTGAGGCTACTGTCAGAAGGTTGTGTGGTGTAGTAAAATTCAGATAAAACTAGTTTTAATCTCTTCATTCTTTTCATATCTTCTAGATGTTCAAATCCTAAATGACAGGGTGTTACAGATGGACAAGCAACCAGAGAAGGCAAATTGCAAAGTTGTCATAAAGATAACTTTATTCAGCTTAGAGGAATGTTTTATTTTTGAAGAACAGTCCACATATTTTCTATGCTATATTGCTTGCTGTTTTGCTGGCAACATATTTTAAAATGAAATTATGATGACTGTAGTTAGTGATCGTGTTTAAGTATTTTATTTTGGATAATAATGTTTAATTGGTAAGATGAAAACAGCAACCTTATGGCAGCTCTTTAATTTTTAGTTTCCATGTTATATATATAGCTTTGGTTCCTAAAGTCAGGCAGATGTACCCCACCTTAAACTTCAGACAACTTTTTTTTTTTTTGAGGCAGGGTCTCGCTTTGTAGTTCAGGCTGGCCCTGAGCTCATTATGGTGCCCAGGCAAGCCGCCGCGAACTCAGCAATCCTCCTGTCTCTGCCTCCCGAGTGCTGGGATTATAGGCGTGAGCCACCACGCCCGGCACTTGGACAACTTTTAAAGTTGGTGAGAAGTGCTCACTCAGTTTCGAGCCTGCGCTACAATACATAAGGCTCCTCAGACTTTATCTCCAAGAAAAGATCAGTTTACAGAAATTATTTGATTGCAAAATTAAAAAATGAGAAATAAGTAAAAACATGAAAGTATATCTAATAAAGAGCATCTTTTCTAAAGACTACCAATTTGGGGACTGCCCTGTTACTATTTCTTTATAGGAATGACTGAATCTTTTTTTTTTTAAATTGAATTCTTTATTGATACATTTTATGTACAGCTCACAATCACATACAACATTGGGATATCTGTACCAGTATATGACACGTTAATTCTCAATTTGACTCTTTTTCCTTTCAAAGCTTCAGATAAACTCAATTGAGTTTACTAAGGGTAGAGGACTTTAATTAAAGACTTATGAGCCAAAGATTTAGTTCAGTGGCTCCAGTGCCTGCCTAGCAAACACAAGTTCCCTGGTTAGATCCCTGGTAACAACATACAACAATACCGGGTGTGGTGACTCACACCCACCAGCAGTCAGTACCACACACCACAGTGCTGGTTGTGGTGGCTCATGCCTGTAATCCCAGCACTCAAGAGGCAGAGACAGGAGGATTGCTGAGTTGGCAGCTTGCCTGGGCTACATAGTGAGCTCAGGGCCAGCCTGAACTACAAAGGGAGCAGATGTTGCATAATAACAGTTGCTCATGAAACAGTGTCAGGCAATCCTGTAGCATGTTGATGCACTTGTTGAACACAGCATCTGGAGAGGCTGACTTTGCATTCAGATATAGGTTGACACCTTCAGCAAGTGAAATTATGTTATGATACCTTAAATTGAAAACAACATTCCGCTTGAACAAATTCAATCTTTTAGAGGAACTTAGCTCTTATGGACTATTTTCTCACCCTGTGTTTATATTAAATTTGTCACTATTAAGTTTTAAGATTAAGCTTCTTCAAGAAAAACTGGTTCACTCAATTTAATATGAATCAGGATCAATATTTTAAGGTGCACTGTTCATTAATATAATTTATGTGGAAAAGCCTTCCTAACTCAGCACCAGGCATGTGCTACTTCCGCACAAACCCTGTCGCAGAAGACATGTTGGTATCCCATCTGCCCCCTTCAGACAGCAACAAGACCTCAGGGCTAAGGCGCCTTGGGTAATGAAGAAACCCTCAGTTAGGATCCTAAGGCACTGCCTACAGCAGTTTAACTCGAGGCAGGAGTTTAACAATTAGTGAATCGTGGCTATCAAATATTTTCTTAAGAAAAGAAACACAACAAAAAGTTCAAATTAGCAGCATAATATTTAAATTTAGCTAGAAATTTGGCATCCCTTTCCCTACCTGAGATTCTGTCAGCATGCTGCTCATCATGTGGCACAAAATAACAGCGTGCGCACCGCATGTAGAATAACATAGTGCACTCTGGATCTGCCTTAACAAGATCTTCAGGTAATTCATGGAAATATGAAAGTCAGAGTTCACTGCTCTATCCGATACATTCCATGTTTTGAAGCCCAGGCAGTATTAGCTTCTTCACTCTTGCATGCTTGGCTTATATGTCCTTGATACACAAATCCATGGACTCTGGGGTCTCTGACCTAAGAGACATGAGAAACATGTGTACCAAAACCTCTGTCTCTTATTACATTTCACATTTTTCTCATTTCCCCAAGCAAACTGTAATCATCTCATCACCAAAGTTCAATTGAAAAATGCCAAATTATGTCTGTCTTGTCAAAATAGGAGCCATGAGCTCCTTTTAAAATTTTTATACAGTCCAATGTCATCTAACATCTTCTATTAAGAGGCATCCTCAGCTTCGATCACATGGTCCTTATTCATAGTCCCATGACTAGAACTTTCTCTTGATCAGTCTGAGGCATTATATAATTTGCAGTGTCCCAGAGGGAATGTGTTCATTTGTCATGACAACCCTGTTTGTGACCATCTGCCATCTTAGTAGTGTATTAGTAGAATTAATGTACTGTCAGTGCTGCGGGTCTTCCTGGGAGCTTCTGTAGGAAAGGGGGCTTTGAACTCCCCTCACTCCTTGGCAGCTTTAAGCACAGTGACTTTGAATTAAGTCATCTGAGTGTCATCTCCACATTGCAGGTCAAACGGGAACCTCTCTAGTGAGTTGTTTTGCCCTGGACTGTTTCCTAAGAGCAGCCAGTGCTACCAAGTTGACTTTTTCTACACAACAAAGAATACGGGAGCATTCTTGCATATCTCTTAGACTGAATGAGGTTTTCACTCTAAATAGTACCATTATTACTTGCTCCCAACTTAGCTTCTTTCTGTGCAGAGTGGTAGTTTTTATTTATAGCTATTTGCAAAAGCCTGTCACATTCTTAACATGTGGGAAGATGGTTCTTTTTCAATGAGACATGATTTGTGTACTAACAGCTACTCCATGTTTCGACTGTTCATTTCACTGCTGCTCGGCAGCCAGTCTCACATCCCAAAGCATTTGCTGTTTTGTTGTTGCAAATGTTTTCTGAGGCCTGAGAGACTCCTGATGGGCCTTTCTCACTTTTCTGTCCAATCACACTGTCAGTGTTACAGTGTCTCCATGGTATGGTCCAGCCTTAGATGGGTGGCCACATAGGTGTAAGGTTAGCCCCACCTTCAGACACTGTGCAGCTTC
Source organism: Thryonomys swinderianus (assembly GCA_004025085.1). NCBI lineage: Eukaryota > Metazoa > Chordata > Mammalia > Rodentia > Thryonomyidae > Thryonomys > Thryonomys swinderianus. The sequence goes on from PVIC010021521.1 coordinate 17,188, forward strand.
AACAGAAGTCTTAGGGCTGTGTCACAGCTTTATCTGTAATAGGAACCTACCGTGAAGGGTCCTTTCTAAGAAGATAAACAAAATACACATTGGGCTGGAGATTTAGCTCAGTGGTTCTGGTGCTGCCTAGCAAGCATAAGGTCCCTAATTCAATCCCCGGTAATCTCATACAGCAATACTGGGTGTGCTGACTCATGGCCACCAGCAATCAGTACCACATACCACAATGCTGGGCATGGTGGCTCACTCTTGTAATCCCAGTACTTGGGAGCTGAGGCAGGATGATTGCTAAATTCAGGGCTTGTCTGGGCTACATAGTTAGTGCAGGGCCAGCCTGAGTACAAAGAGAGACCCTGTCTCAAAACAAACAAACAGACAAACAAAAAAAACCCACACTTATGGACAGTTCCAGTAGCTTGATCATATCCACAATTTTGAAAACTTTGAATTTTTGAAAACTTGACTTTAAGAGAAGATTTGTATCACTAATGCTTTTACAAGGGCTTTCAGATTTCTTTATGTTTTAGGTAAATTTTGTCCTGATTAAAAATGTGTGATCATTTCTTCTTTACAACTCTGGAAATTGCTAGGCTTTCTATCTAAAACTGCAAAAGACAAATTAATATATCAACACTTCCTTTTGATTCTGTTTTTGTTCAGGGCATAATAAATATTTTCAGCATAATAAATATTATGTAAACAGTCTTTTTTTCATGTTTTCTTCATCTTTTGTTCCATAATTTAACAATGATTTAGAGGGATAAAATATTAGACCAAATCTTTGGTATTAATTTAGTCAGTGCAGGTGAGTTTAATGTCAGGATTTAGAATAATCCAGGATGTTTCATTTGTAACTCATAAATTAGATGTGTTCACCATTTTCGATATTTCATTTAATACATAAAAATTCTGCTCTTCTTTAGAATGTGTGTAATATATATATATATAATGTATATATGCATATATATGTTAACAGAATATCGTGTCCAGTTTATTGATGAGATGCACTTAGAAAACCTACATTACAATTTTAAAAATTTCATCACAGAACTGAGCTCACAAAGAAACCTAATAAACTAAAATTCAGAAGAAAACAAGTTGCTCTTCAAGAATAGACTCACATGGGGTTTGTGATTGCTAAAGAGGCCTATGGAGAAGTTTCCTGCTTTGCTGAAGTTAGTGAAGAACGGACCGCTTTCTGGAAGTGTGGGGTGCACAGGGACACTGGGGAATCACGCCGAAGAGCACGGAGAAACGGCACGCACCCACGGACCCTTCTGGTGGGCCTCGGCCAAATATATATGAGAAACTAGAGGCAGGAGGACTGAGCAAAGGGACTGGACATGAAACAGGGCAGCAACACTCCCAGCGAGGCGCCAAAAGACATCATCGTGAGACGAGGCCTCACAGGGCTGGACACGGGCATCATAGGCCTTGTGTGTCTCGTACTGCCCTGACTGAAGCGATGGCCCTGTGCAGCTACAGACCGGCAGGAAAGAAGCCGAGAGCCAGGTGCTGGGTTTGCTGAAACCCCGGGAAGCCACGAGAGCTGAAAAGCCCTGAGGCAGCTTCCACCTTACCCCGAGAAGTACACAGCTCGACCTCTGTGGCTGGTGGAGGAAGACGAAAGAGCCTCTCTGAAGGGCGAGGATGGAGGCTTCCCGTGGGCAGTGATGACTGCTCCAAGGCGTGCTAGTCTTCCCCGTCAAGACCCGTGGACCCCCAAACCTCAGACAGCAGAAGGAACTTTGCCAAAGGTGGTTAAAAGGTGACTCTGGGATGAGACCACCGTCCCGGATCGCACAGGTCTGACCCAGGGCACCACGAGGTCCTTATACGTGGAAGAGGAAAGCGGGGATGTCAGAGTTGGAAAAAGAGGTGAGAGTAGCTAAGGTTTGGAGTAATGAAATGCCTGGATTTGAAGAAAGAAGACGGCTGTGCACGAAGAGCTAGAAAGTGAAACCGATTCTCTGTTGGTCCCTCAGAAAGGGATGTGTTCTGTTCTGATTTTATTTTAGCCCAGTGAGGTCTATTTCAGATTATGTCCTCCAGAGCTGTAAAATTATAAATCTATGTTTTTTACATCATTAAGTGTGCGGTAATTTGTTATGACAAGAAGAGTAATTTATTACTAACAGAGGTGGTTGAGGTCTCATCGCCGGGTCACAGAATTTAGAGAGCTCCTCTAGGCATTTGGTTCCCCTGCACTGAAAGAGAAACCACTGCCAGCTGCTGGGGTCACTGTGGGTGGGGTCACGTGCAGGGCAGGGGCCAAACCTCGGAGGTCTCCCTCAGGTGCAAGCTGGTCTATGAAGCGCTGAAAGACAGCTGAGAGAAATGGTGCGCCCTTCAGCATCGGAGGTCAAACCCTCAGCGGGGTATTATCCTGTCATCAGTTGTTTGAAGTCTGAAATAAATTGAATCTAATGGAGCCTACTGTAAAGTCCAATCTGAGTTCTGTACAAATCAGATTAATAACATATTTTCCTAAAATACACACACACACACACACATTTACAGCTTAATAGAGTCATGTTGGTTTATGATCATAAATATTATTTACTTGTGATATTTTATACCACATACAATTTTGAGAAAAATTATAATCTGAAGAAAGAATAAAATATTAAGCTTTGTCAAAAGATTGGCTGGAAGAGAATCCATGTATTGAAATTATCAGATAAGAATTTTGGTCTCTGCTAAATACAGTAAAGGATATAGTAGAAACAGTATTCATCCCATATAGAAGTAGCAGGGAAATAGAGATTATAAAAATGATGGATGCAAGAAATATAGAAAAGATGAAGTTTTGATGTGCTTCTCAATAGACTAGACAGAGCAGAGGAAGCAATCAGAGGACTTGCGTGTGGGTCAGCAGAAATGACAGAATGTAAAACACAAAGGGAAGCGCACGTGAAGGACAGCGCAGCACAGCTGAGACTTCGCAAAGGAGCTCTGAAGCAGCGGCCTGCTGTGGATGCACTCACAGTCCCAGACGGAGGAACAGAAAGAATGCTGCCAAGGAAGTATTTGGATGCAATACGTAGTGACTGAATATTTCAATTCATTAAGTGCATCAGGCACAGATCCAAGGTGCTTAGCAAGCCATAAGTGAGATAAAGAAAAGATCAGGAGATCAGAGAAGTACTGCTACAAATGAATATAAAGACCCAATTTTGAAAGCAGTCAGGATAGAACGGTACTGATACAAGGATCAACAATACGAACTATGGTTGATTTCTTATCATAACAGATGGGGGACAAAAAAACAATAGAACAACAGCCGTAGCAGGAAAGCTACAAAACAGAACAAACACCCATTGGGTTGTTTGTTTGAGCTCAGTCTATTCTTAGTATGAACATTCATGGCTATGAATTTTCTTCTTAGAACTGCTTTCATTGTGTCCCATAGATTCCTGTATGTTGTAATGAGATTATCACTTAATTGTAGAATCTGTCTAATTTCTTCTTTAATTTCCTCCATGACCCATTGGTTGTTCAGGAGAATGTTATTCAATTTTCATATGTTTGTGAAGTTCTTGGAATTTCTTTTGCTACTGATCTCCTATTTCAAGGCACTGTGGTCTGACAGTACACAGGGGGTAACTTCAGTTCTTTTGTATTTACATTAACATGTTTTTTTTTTGAAGTAGCATATAGTTTATTCTTGAGAATGACCTGTATATAGTTGAGAAGAATGTGTATTCTGATTTTTATTGGGTGGAATACAAAACAAATTCATCTATCTACAATTCTATAACATGCAGAATCTCCTTCAGATCTGAAGGCAATACAAAAATACTTGTGGACTAAAAAATTGACTTTGCATCCAAAAAATATGCACTACAAAATAGGCTAAGAAAGTCCTTAAGCTAAAAGAAAATGACTCAGCAAAACTTAAGGAATAATGAATTTACTATCAGGAATTGTAAATGTGATGAAAAAATTGAGATTATCAGAAAAAAATTATATGCATGTATCTTTATTTTGAGACTTTTGAAAGGACTGTTAACTATTTAGGAATACTGCAAACATAATGTGGAATTAATAAGTATGGAGAACCATAACTGTGGCAAAATGAGATCAAGGAGTATGAGGTATACACTGAAAATTTTTTACAAAATTTTTACAAGTTTTTCTGTAGGTTTTGAGGGAGTAGAAATGTGTTAAGGGAGTTGGCGATAATTTACAAATGTATTTTCCAGTCTATTGAGCAAACGCTCATAAACCACACAGAGTAGCATAATTTCAAAGTCAAGAAGAGATAAAATGGAATTCTAAACGTGAAGAGAGAGGAAATAAATACAGTAACCAATGGAAGTGGAATTGCAAGAGGTTACGCTAGATCTGCTTAGGTAATAATCATATGAGGGCCAAATTCACTAAGCAGCTTAACTAACAGCCAGCGATGATCAAACCATCAAAAAGAGGACTCAAAAGGGTGTTATTTACCTAAAACATACTTTGTACTATTATAGTTTCAAAGGTAAGGATGAAAATTATATGCCAAATTAAATTGGCATAAATCCCAATCATATAGATGGTATTCCTTTAAATCTATCAGGAGATGTTCTAAAGGATTTGACTTTTATTCCCTTTGACTCTAGCTTTCTGCGTCTGTGGATTTTATCGTGTTAATTTACGTAAATCACTATCATCCTCGGCGCACCGTCACCTTCCCCATCATGTTGATTTGCTTGGGGATGAATTCAGATTTCTTTACTTTTCAGAAGTAGTGTCACAGAAGGCTAAGGAAAGATTTTCTGCGAAGAGTGGTTTGCGGTGTTGAGCGCTGTGGACAGGTAATCAATGAGGAAGGCACGTGGGATAGAATGATAGCAGATAACTGGCAACACTGCAGAAGGGAGTGCTAGAAACGCAATGTCCTGAGCTTCGGACTTCGCAGGAACTGGCGCTGTTTTTGTCATCTTTAAATCATCTTTAATTTCTCACTACTGAAATGTGCTTTGGTATCACGCACAGCGTAAGGTTATTTTTCACGGGAAGTCAACGCTCTCTGCTACAGAGAAGATTAAAATATAGCGACTGTCAAATCTCCAAATGAAGTGAAGGGGTGGGATGTACAGAGGTGACAGCGTGCCTAGCGGTGGGGAGAGCAGTCGCGAGTGGGTAGAGGACGCTGTGTGTGTGGAGGGGACGTAACAGCACGCCGTCAGACAAGGCAGTCGCACAGAACTGGCCGTGGGGATGTTAGTATGTTAGAGTCAAGAGAGGCTGCACATCTAAGGAGAGATCCACAGGGTGGCAGGAAGTAGAGTGAGAATAACATGTGCCAAGAAGAGATTTGCAAATACGAGGGAAACGACACCCTGAATTAGAATTAGAACCAGATGCCTCTCAGTACAAACTCATACGTAGACTTGAATTCACGGATAGAACAAACTTTTTTTCTTTTTTACTCTCTGCTGTGAAGACCACAAGCAGTTTTGCCCTGGAGTGAGGAGCACAAGAGATTGGGCTAGGACCCTCCATCTCCAAGCTTCAGCCTCCCCGGGTACTAGGATGACAGGCATGTGCTGCCGCACCCAGCAGTGATCTTTGTTTCTAAATACTACCCTTCGGTAAGGGAAACCAGAGCTCCTCAGAAAAGTAGTTGATTCTAGTGCTGGGTCATGGAAAGTACAAATGAAGGATCTTGTGTCAAAAATAAGGAAATAGTGAAAGAAGATAAAAACATGCTGCTGAAAGAACACAAGTGCTATTTTGTTTTTAAGGACATTGTACTAATCAAATTAAGTAAAAGTGTGAACACCTACATGTACTTTCTAAAAACCAAAATAGCGGCAATAATTCTAGGGTTGCCAGTAGAAGCCATGGCTGGAGAGGGATTTTAATTATGAAAAGTCTATTGGAATAGTTTTACAGAATTATCTCACAAAATAAGTATAATTGGAATGCCGGACGTGGTGGCTCATGCCTGTATTCCCAGCACTCGGGAGGCAGAGACAGGAGGATTGCTGAGTTCGCGGCGGCTTGCCTGGGCACCATAGTGAGCTCAGGGCCAGCCTGAACTACAAAGCGAGATCCTGTCTCAAAAAAAAAAAAAAGTATAATTGGAAATATTATCACTCTAAAAGTTAGAGAAACCTGGCCCACAACTTTCTCAAATGATCAAGATTAACATAACCAGCTAGGGAACAGGCTGGCATAGTTAGTCTTACAAAGTGATGCTTTTCAATTTGTTTCCAGCCCAGAATGCAACCTGCACTTTGGATGGCGGTCATTGTACACAGGGAACCATTGTACTTTTTACAACCGAACAAAATACACTATGAAAAACAAGAAAAGACTGAAGATTTACTTAAGACTGAAAGATATTGAGAAGACATAACAGCCTCCTGAAATGCATGATTCAAAATTGGTTCTTGGACCAGAAAGGATAAAACAAACACAAAAAACTCATTGAGCTAACAGCTAATGTCTTCAAGTTGAGATCTGTGATCTGAATAAAATAAATCATAAAATGCAATAAAAAGAATAACTTGTTGAACCATTAAAATAACTTCCATGATATTTTATTTGACACTTAAATTTGTGAGGGCCAAGGACACTCATAAGATAGGATGGATAATGTAATTTTACATTAAAAAATCAAGCAATTATATATGATAGGATGATTTAGTGAATATTGGAGCAGGTTCATAAACCTTAAAATGAGGACAAAATTAGAAATGCAAATATATTTGCATATTTTTTAATCTGAAATATTTCATCCTGCTTTGTGGGATTTGAGATTAAATATTGTGTACTAGGTTGTTATAAGAACTAAAAAATGAACACTATGAATTTGGAATTCATGGCATAGTGTTTATACCAGAAAACTAGAATTGATTTTACTTCACAGTCCTGAATGGCCTTGAACTCACAACAGTCCTCCTGCTTCAGCCTCCCAAATGCTAGGATTACAGAGATGTACCACCATGTTTGGATAGAAAACTGGAATTGAAAACAATATGTTCCAATGATTTAGCACTAAAATGAGGTCTTGCCTCCTTGTGCATTATTTTACTCACAAACTGTTTGACCTATTCAAAGGTGAAGAAACATTTATATCCTGTCACAAAGAAAAAAGATGTAAATCAAGGGCTCCTCCAAACATTTGTGTTTACTACCAAAAACTAATTGATAATGTGACAAATACTTCTCTCCACAAATTATCAAGTTTGGGGGAACATTTGAAACATTGTATTTATTTTGTTAATAAAATTAGCCAAAAATGAGTTATAAGTTAAATATCTAAACAGTACTAAAGATGAAAAATTTCGGGCCGGAGGGTTAGCTCAGTGGTTCCAGAGCATTTATACTAAACAAAAAAGTAAACCATGTAAAACACACTAAAATTTATGAGAATAATAAGCATTTAATTTTTAAGATGGATGTATAAATTTATTACATACTTCCTGTGCATAAATTTATTAAGCTTTCTGGGATAAACATTGTTTATTAAGAATATCAGTGATAGGGCTGGAGGGTTAGCTCAGTGGTTCCGGCGCCTGCCTCGCAGGCGCAAGGTCCTGAGTTCAATCCCCAGTAACCACATACAATGCTGGGCATGGAGACTCACGCCCACCAGCAATCAATGCCACATACCACAGTGCTGGGCATGGTGGCTCACGCCTGTCATCCCAGCACTTGGGAGGCAGAGACAGGAGGATTGCTGAGTTCGAGGCTTGCCTGGGCTACATAGTGAGCTCAGAGCCAGCCTGAACTACAAAGCGAGACCCTGTCTCATTAAAAAAAAAAAAAAAAAGAATATCTGTGATAATAGGATCACTGATATTAAATTGAGTTTTCAACTAAAACAAGGAATTAGTGATACAGAAGTGCAAAAATGTGAAAGAATTTTACTTAGAATGCAAAAGAAAACATTTCTTGCTGAAAGATTAGGGGAAAGTCATTGGAAGCTAAACCTGAAGTGTTCAACCAGCAATTGGACATGCATGGCCTATGGGTAATTCAACATCATATAAAACTTCTTGTGAGTGAAAATGATTCATAGTTATTCAGCACATATACTGAATTCTTTTAAAAAACAATGAGTATTGACTGGTATTTTTTTAACCCACACATTCTATGTCCAACCTTATGAACAGTGTCATGCATAAGTTAAAAAATCTCTCCTGACCATTGAGAAACACAACAAAACAGAACCGCCTGAAGGACAGTGAGGCTAAAAAACATGGTCTATGGATTACAGTATCACTGCGATTGTCTAGAAATTTGTGAGAAGCAAATTTTTGCCCCACTGTCCAGACTTTTGTCCTCAGAAACTCTAGGAACAGATCCAGTAACCTATAACTTGTTAACCTTCCTGGTGGTTCCAATACCTGTTCAAGCTGGAGAAACACTACTGTAGGAAAGCCTGCATGGTAGGAAAACCAATAAAAGTCTACTGTTCTTTGCAAATATTTTTAGCACTTGCATGTATAGGCAATCATGAACATTTCTGTTGAAGAAAAAGTTTCAGCGTTTAGACCAATATACTCTTCATTGGTCTTTTCTATCCATGATGCTTGAGTAGCTCTATTTTGTTGGACAAGGAAGGAGTGAAAAAATAATTCAATAACACTCACACAGAGCAGACATTAAAGCCTGGATTATGAATCCAGGCTAAAGGTCTTCAAGATCTCATTAACATTTCAGAACCAGTATTTATTTTCAAAAGCGAGGAGGCTTCTATTTCTGCAAGCCACAGTCTTTGTCATCTTTTGTTGTTCAAGCACACATTTGTGGTTTTGAAAACTATGAACTGTCCCGTATGATACAGTGAACTCACTCGGGTAGTTGGCTTCATTGGTTCCTGGCTCTGGCATTTTGTTCTCCACTGTGACTCAGCCTTTGTCTGGAATTGTCTCCAACGAGTCCATTATTAGGAACCCAAGATATTTACCCCTCTCTGTAGTGGTAATTGAGTGAGCAGATCTAACATCTACCCTGGTTACTCATGGCCTTTTCCTGTACAGATAAGGACTGTTGGTTTGTATCTTAGCAGTATATTTTATACCCAACAAGATCCTAAGTGTTTTTGCTTCACTTAAGGAATTAAAAGGAAAGCCTATGACCTAAAGCTAGAAAAAAGATGACAAAGTGAAAAATAAGCATTTTATTGAAAATAGAACACAGAACATAAGAAAAGTATAATTTCTTATGCCAATATTAACATTATGACCTAATATCAGCAATGATAAATTGTTGGGGTGATAATGAGTACCAATTTTAGCTTAATTTTATCATTACATTAAATATATATATATACACTATTTTCATTTGACCTTGAGATATATTTGAAAGCAAATGTTAGATGCATAGTAAGAAAGCCCAAACAATCAAACACCTAAGGGAATTTTTTTCTATTTCTTATAATAATAAAAAATTACATAAGGTTTCTAAATGCATGCAATTCAAAAAAAAAGGAACAGAATTGAAACTATTACACTGAATGTAAATAATTTGAATTCTAGGTCAGTATTTTGTATCTAAACAATTTTATTCCAAGTTCTTACTTACATTTTCTTTTCTTCATATGCTTGTTGCAGAAAATATTTAGGAAGATATATGTAGCTCCAATTTTGTATTCATTCTCCTTTTCTCTTTTTCTCTCTTCCCTTTCACTAATGATGTTACAGGATATCTCATACTTTGGTTTTAGAATAAATAAATCATTTGTTCTGTTTGAGGGTAAATTTAAAATAAAGTATTTTTTATATTTAATGCAAATAATTTGTCATCAAAATACTTTGGAAACTATCTATCTGGATTAGCGTTCTGGTCCTATCACTTAGAAACTATGTCTTCTTTGATATGTTATTGAGTGCTATGGCTTGTATATAGATGTCTCCCCAAAGCCTATGCAGTCACAGGTGGATCTTTTCAGAAGGGACTGGATCTAGGGTGTGAGATCCTAGGGTTAAAGGTATGTAATTACTAGATTAATCCCCCAATTGGTTTAGTATAGTTAAGGATGTGGATAATGGGAAAGCCAACCCTGGATGTGGATGGTATCATCCAAAAAGATGGTCTGCCTAAGTGATTATAACAGGAGAGAAAGCAGATGGCCTACTGCTTTTCTTTGCTGTTTTGCTGCTTTGCTAACTTCTGTCCACCATAAACTTCTTTTATGCTGCTATACCACTGTATATTGGAGCCACACCCCTATGGACTGAAAACTTTAAACTGTGAGTCAAATAAGCCTTTCCTCTTTTAAATTTGAGTGTTGGACATGTTGTCTCAGCAATGAGAAAAAGTAACTAAGACAGTTGTTTTGTGCACTAGTTCATCTCTACAATGCAGAAACAGTAAATTGTAGTCCATAGCTTGCTTAGAAGAAGTGATAGCGTTAATACATGAGAAAAGCTAAGGTAACACTTACAGAGTTTCACATTTTCACAAGGTGTTAGATGCTATTTTTGACTCAACTATATTATGAGAAAAGTGTGGAAAGTATGCAACTTCACTGAGGTTAATTTTAATTTTAGAATAATACACATGAACATGTTTAAAGAACCTTGTGCGTCTTTAGATTATGTTATATACTTTTGCTGATTTGTAGAGTTAGGAATGTTTTTAGTTTACTCTAAAAGTAACTGTATAGGTCATTACTAAGTAGCCAAACCCTCACTGCCTTAGCCCTGGCTCTATTTCTCCAGCTCTGTGTAACTTAGATGAGCCTCTGACTCTCTACACAGACTGCCAGGCCAGCCCTCTGGCATGATCTTAACTCTTATCAGATCTTAACTCTAATCAATGAAGACTTGAATACCTTTCTCTTGACCTGATTAATAAAATGGATCAGATTCTGTGGGATTTCTCTGTTGCCTTCTCCCTAACACAAAGTCTGCTTCATGGTAGACAAACCATGAAGTTCAAACTGACCCCATTTCACTTTGCCTTGAAGTGTAAAAGGGGTCCAAATATGAGAACCATCTCTACTTTCAGTGATACTCAAAGTATGTTTGTCTCCTTGATATTAGCCAAATTATTTTGCCTTTTAAAGGCAAACCAAAACTTAAATATTTTAATCTAAATATTCCCCAGAGACTCACATGCTAAAAAGACATGTTGTTTTTATTTTTTTAATTGATTTTTTTTT
>PVIC010021522.1:0-28505 GCA_004025085.1 Thryonomys swinderianus
TGTGTGTGTGTGTGTGTGTGTGTGTCTGAATGTCCCTCTTCTTATAAGTAAGGAAGCCATCGCACTGAATCTAGAGTCTGTACTAATCCAGTGCGGCCTCATCTCTACTTGACAATGCTAAAGGTCATATTCTCATATTCATAACCAGTAGGCATGAGTGGTGCATGTGCAGTTTGATAGAGAAGCCAGACAACTAATGTGAACCTGTAAGGTAAACTGAGTCAGGGATAAGGGTGTTTGAGGGCAGAAAGACAGGGCAAGGTGAGGAGGGCAGAGGCCTTGGTGACCAGCAGAGTCCCCAGTGGGTTCTCTGGACTCTGTGTAACAGCTCATCGCAGAGGAAGGTAAGAGGTGACGACAATGCTTGGGTGACCTGCCCTTTGTGGAGTCACCCTGGCCAGGCAGGGTGGGACCCCTGGCCTGTGCCCCAGCTAACCCTTGGCCTCTCCCCAGATGTCGGGGGACCTGCTGACCCCATCGCACCAACTATCATTGTACCCCCCAAGAACACCAGTGTGGTGGCCGGGACCTCAGAAGTGACCATGGAGTGTGTGGCCAATGCCAGGTGGGTGGTGCTTCCTTGCTCTGTCTTTGTCCTCCTAATGCCATCCATGGAGGGGAACCACTACTGAGAGTGAGAAAGGTCTAGAAGCTGGGTGTGGTAGCACATGCCTATAATCTCATCACTCAGGAGGCTGAGACCGGAGGATCGCCATGAATTCAAGGCCAGCCTGAACTACATAGAGAGACCCTGTCTCATAAATCAAACCGAAAAGAAAAGAAAGGTCTAAAAGCCATGTGGAATGATGAGCAGTAAGAATGGAAGGGCCATAGGTGTCTGCTCAACTGTTGTACAAGGACTGTCATGTACAGCAGGGCCAATCTTTCTCTAGGGCTGAGAAAAGGGCCAGGCCCTGGGCTTCCTGGGGAGACTACTCAGAGAGAGGGAAGTGGCCCTCCTGACCTGCAGGGGGCGCCATGAGGGACGCAGTTATGGGAGGCAACAGCCATGGCACTTGTGAGAGTGGAGTCTCAGGAGGTTGAGACAGAAAGATCATAAGTTCCAGTGTGGTCTTCAAAATTTAGCAGGAAGCTCTCTCACCGTGAATTGTGATAGAGGCCAGGCCCAGTGTGTGCGAGGTCTTGGGTTCTCTCCTCACCACTGTGGAGAAGAGTGTGTGGACTTTGGGTGGGGGACTGGGCCAGGTGCCAACATGGCCCCTGCCCCTCACGTTGGAAGCCATAGATGGCCCCTGACCTCAGACCATGGAGGCTCCAAGCAAAATGCTCCTCACACAACCTCCTGTTTCTCAACAATAGCTGCACGACCCCACTGAGGAGTCCAGAGAGGCCAAGCCAGTGTCCCAAGTGATCTCCCGGATGTGGGGGCAGGAAAAGGTGCTGCTGGGCAGGCCCGTTCTGCTTTGCTAGGACTGCCACACAGGGCTTCTCTACTCTCTGCCGCCATCCTCCATTCCAACTGTGTAACTTGCACCAAAGCACTTGTCTTCACGACCACCAGGGATCACACAGTGGCCCCCATTTTATAGATGAGGAGACTGGGACCAAAGTAAAGGATCATGCCCTGGAGCTCACAAGCAAGAGCCTACAGGAATGCCAAAGCCAAGTCACCAGCTCTGGCCATCATCCTTGCGGGCCCGTGAGTCCCAGGCTGACCCTGTCCCCACAAACCCGCAGGCCCCTGATGAAGCTGCACATCGTCTGGAAGAAGGACGGGGTGCAGGTGTCCAGTGGCCTCAGCGACTACAATCGCCGCTTGACTATCTCCAACCCCACGGTCAGCGATGCAGGCTACTACGAGTGTGAAGCTGTTCTGCGGAGCAGCAGCGTGGCCCCTGTAGTCCGGGGCGCCCACCTCTCCGTGCTGGGTGAGCTGGGGCCAGCCGCCAGGGTCCAGGGGGACAAGGACATGCTCTGACCTTCCCTGCCCTTCTGCCCACAGAGCCGCCTCAGTTTGTCAAGGGCCCTGAGCGACACATCACAGCCGAGATGGAGAAGGTGCTGGACATCCCCTGCCGGGCCAAAGGTAACATGTAGCACCAGGGCTAGGCACCAGGCCTGTGGCCTCTCACCTCCCTGGGATGTTTCCAAAGCCTTCTCCTCAAAGCTGCATCCATGGCAGAGCCTTGGGATGGGCCAGAAGCAAACAGGCAAACGCTTGTAATCTCGGGCCAGAAATGAGCCCCCGTTACTACAGTTTGAATGCAAATCATTGTCATTTCAGGGCAAGTGCCAGCCCCAGAGGGCCTGTAGTCTGAGAGGTACCCACTGTGCCTTGATGGCAGAATGGGCACATGTGGGTGAGTCTCACTGGAGATGTTCTCAGGTGCCCCACCTGTGTGCCGGGGCGCTGCTTCCTCTTTCTTCCTTTGTTCCTAACTAAACCCCTGTCACAGTCTCCGGAGAAATTCATCCCAGCCCCTCCCTCCTTCCGGTTCTGCTGACCTGAGGGAGAGCTGCTGGGGTGAGGGTGATACCCTGTGACAAGAAGGAAGAGAAAGCCAGCAGCACAGGAGGCTGAGGCAAGAGAGTTGGCAAGTTCAAGGCCAGCCTGGGCGATCTAGTGAGACTCAGTTTCAAAATAAAACAACAAAGGGTATGGAGCTGGAGCTCAGTGCGGAGGCTCTTCATTCAATGCCTGGTACTGGGAAAGCAGGCACCATGGCAGGGCAGGGGCAAATACTGAGTCAAAGGGCAAAGGCAGCCAGGCAGGAGAAAGCACCACTGCAGGAGGAGCCTCCACCTTGCCAGGTGATTGTTCAGGCTGCAGAGACCTTTCACAGGATGACCCTGTCCCCAAGTTGTCCAGGCTGGAGAGTCACAGAATGAACCCAACAGCCCTGTCCCTGCTGTCTAGGACCTCACATTCTCACCATGGAGATAAGCAAACCAATAAACAAATAAAGATACCTTATTTCATCTCATCTAAAATGCCACGGGTTGTAAGATGTCCCATTATTTTATGTACCACTAAGAAAGAAAAAAGGCCACCAATTAAATCATGACATGCTGTCGATTCTAAGACACATCCTGGTCTCCAGGATGTTGAAAAATGTGCACCATGCACTGGATGAAATACAGCAGTGTGACGCCAGGTAGAGGGGCGCAGGGAGGAAAAGCAGGCAAGCTCTAGGGAAGCCTCACTTTAGCAGAGACCCAGGCAGATGGGGGGAGGGAGAGAGGGGCCAGGAGATCCGCCAGAGAAGCATGTGCCAGGCCGAAGGACACAGGGAGTGACACACCAGGGAGCAAGGGGCTTCCGGCCTCCAAGGGGACCCCGGCCCCTGCGTGTCTCCCATGTCTGTCCCCATCTGGAGGTTGCCAGAGTCCACAGAAGACTGTGCTAGACACTGCAACCAAAATAACCAGTTTGTCTGACAGCACTTGGCAGGCATGTTGATCCTGGGATCTTTGCATTTTTTTGAAATCCCTACCATGTTCCTAATAATTTGAGAGCTGCTGTAGTAAGAACATCTCTCCCCCCCTCCTCAAACCAAAAGTGACCATTCTGAGAAGGTTCTGGAGACCATGACACACCAGCGTCCCCCTTGTATACTCCAGCCCCACCTGTACCCCAAATCCCTCCGAGGCAGCCAGGACGGAGGTGCGCAGCAGGCTGACGTGGCTACGTCCCCGCAGGTGTGCCACCGCCCTCCATCACCTGGTACAAGGACGCGGCTGTGGTGGAGGTGGAGAAGCTGGCCCGCTTCCGGCAGCGGGGCGACGGCGGGCTGCAGATCAGCGGGCTGGTGCCCGACGACACGGGCATGTTCCAATGCTTTGCGCGCAATGCCGCCGGCGAGGCGCAGACCTCCACCTACGTGGCCGTCACCAGTGAGTTGGCTTCCCTCACCCCTGGAGCCCAGCTCCGGCCCCGGGAAAAACTAACGCTACCTCTGTGTGTGGCTGACTTTTAAGAAGCTGGAACCCTTCCTGGAGCACCCCTAACAGACCAACTGCTTCTCTCTGCAGGTATCGCCCCCAACATCACCAGGGGCCCCCTGGACAGCACTGTGATTGATGGCATGTCAGTGGTACTGACGTGTGAGACCTCAGGGGCACCCCGGCCTGCTATCACCTGGCAGAAAGGTAGATGGGACAGGACTTCAGTGGGTATGGCCGTGTGACAGTCTAGAACAGTCCTTAAGACCAGGCTCTGGGGCTGGGCAGGTTGAATTGCCCATGTACGGTTACAGAGGTTGTGCACCGCACCTCCTAACACTAGGACAGAGTGTAGCCTACAGCAGGTGGAATAAACCTAGGCACAAGCAAGCACATGATGAGGCACAGTGACAGTCGCACCTACCCACTGCACACCTGGCCTGCAGGCTCACATGGAGACCCCTCATACTGAAAGGAACTGCCTCAGGCCCTTCTGCCTGCACACATGTATTCTCTATCTGTCTCTGCCCCTCCCCCGCCCCAGGCCAGGACCCCAGGCGGGGCACTGGGCTGTCTGTGCCCCACTGCACAAGATCCACCCTGATAGACACTAGCAGGGACAGGGTGCTTCTCCCCCCTCTGCTCGCCACACTCCTTACCTTCCCACCCGTCCCTGAAGGTGACTTTCCAGAGCCTCTGAGGCAGAACACCTGTCTGCTGTCTGCCTGTCACCACCTGGCTGGCCTGTGCCCCTCCCCCACCTGGCCTGGGTGCCCTCGGCCTCTGAGGCCGCTCCTGGCTGCTGCTGGGAGAATGCACGACCCGACACAGGAAGCGCAGGCAGTGTGGCAGGCTCAGGGCCTTGGATGCCCACCTGGGGGCACAGAAAGCACTGCCCGCCTGCCCTGTTGTCCCCAGGGGAGCGCATCCTGGCCAGCGGCTCGGTACAGCTGCCCCGCTTCACGCTCCTAGAGTCGGGCAGCCTGCTCATCAGCCCCACGCACATCTCAGACGCCGGCGCCTACACCTGTCTGGCCACCAACTCCCGGGGGGTCGATGAGGCCTCGGCAGACCTGGTCGTGTGGGGTGAGTAAGCAGGTGGAATGGGGATTCTGCCTCGCCGCAGGGCCCAGCCATCCCTGCAGCTGCCCACAGCACAGGGACAGCCTCGTGCCGCTCCTGGGTCTCCTTATTGGACAGACAGTAACAAACGAATCCAGAAGTCAGGGACCAGCACACACAGCCTTTGGGTGGGGAGTTCATGCCATGCTCGGTCAAGTGGAGACAGCTTGGAGGTGGTGGGAGAGAGCTGTCTTCAGAAACATCAGAGCAGAAATCAGGATACTGTTTTCCAGGAAGGGCCAGGTAGTAAATATTTTAGGATCTGTGGGCCAGACAGTGTCACAGATACTCGGCTAATTCCTATGATGTCCTGGAAGCAGCCAGGGACTGACAGGATGTGATCTGATGGGGCTGGTCATTCAGACAGGCCAGCTGGCAGCCATGGCTGCAGATGGTGGTGTGCCCAGCCCCCCACAAGAGATTCAAGGTCCACCACCCCCTTCACGTGCACCAAACTGGACATCACAGACCCCCTGAGATCCGGCTAGGATCTCACAGGCTGGGCAGATTGCAGTTCTCCACTCTTCACATGGATTTACACGCTAACCAAAGGAGCCCCCACTATAAATGTAGCCTCCGTGAACTACAGTGTCACAGAAGCATGTCGCCTTTCTTGTGGTTTAATTTGGTCTGGGTTGGCTTGTTTGTCTGAGACCCTGAGAACTGAACCCAGAGCCTTCACCCTGAGCTCTATCCCCAGTCATTTTTTAAATTTTTAATCTTGAGACAGGGTCTCCCCAAGCAGCTAAGTTACCCAGACTGGGTTAGAACTTGCAATCCCGCTGCCTCATCCTCCCAGGGTACTGTGATCATAGGCATGTGGCATCACAGCCAGCACCATTGTGTTTAACCCTCCCAGGATGTCGACTGTGGCAGGTCTGTGTGCACCAGCCACAGAGCCCGAGTCCCCACCGGCCTGTGCTTAAGGCCCCCCGGAACCTGGCTGGATTCTGAAGCCTCTGCCCTTCTCAACAGCCTTCTCTGCTATTTCTTTCAGCCCGGACCCGCATCACCAGACCTCCTCAGGACCAGAGCGTCATCAAGGGCACACAGGCCTCCATGGTGTGCGGAGTGACCCATGACCCCCGGGTGACCATCAGGTAGCCACTGTGCTGTGGCCTGGGTGCCAGGCAGGAGGGGGGAGGCACAGGGACCACACATGGAGCTGGTGGGTGCGTGTGGCCTGGGGGGCCATGCAGAGGGTCACGCGGGGCTGGGATGTAGAGGAATAGAGAACAGGAGGAAGAGGAAGGGAACAAAGGACTAGAGAGACTCATAGTCCATGAGCAGGGTGCTATCTGTGTGACTTGGGCCATCACAGCTATTGTCCCTGCCCCGCCCCATGCACATTCCACATGGTTAAGTTCATTCGAGTCCCTTAGTGTCTTCGGCAGAAATAAGAGGATACAGAGCAGCCCCAGAGCTGGGGCATAGGTGGCCCCTGGGGCGACCTTCCAAAGTAGGCAAGTGAGGGGTTGGGCCAACCCTGGGGTCCTCCCCAGCACGCAGGAGCTCGGCTTCCAGGTCTCAGTCACACTCCGGAAGCCCCTGGAGAAGCTGGGAGGGGCCGCTGTGGACAGAAGCAGTGAGGAAGATGTAAAAGCAGAGTCCTCTCCAGAGCTTGAGCCTGGGACCCCCAGACCATCCTCAGCAAGCCACAGGAACTAAAACAAAAGGGGAAATTAAATTTCCCTGGTCTTTCCCAGGAGCTCCAGAAAGCCAAGGAAGTGCTTCCTCGGAAGTGGAGATGGCCTATGTGTGGCCGTTGTGCCCAATAAACAATATCACTATCAGCAGGCCTGAGGCTGCAGGGCCCAGTTTAGGCCTCCTGGAGAAATGGCCTCCCGGGTTCCACGTGGGCAACTGGACCTGTAGCGCCACCTCGTGGCTACAGGAAGCATCACAGCCTCACCCTCCTCCTTGAGACGGGGAGCCAGAGTTGCAGGAGATGCTGGCTGTGACATTACCCCAGGGCCAGGCTGAGAAACACCCCATTACACGTTCAACTCCGACCTTTTAGAACAGTCTGTGTACAGCAGCACAGACCCACGCATGAGCCCTGAAATCCTGTAGACGTGGTGGGAACCTTGTTGGCAGATTACCCAGGTTGTCCTCATTTCTGGGTTTATTAGGTTTTTATTTTAAAAATTAATATACTAACTGTGAAAAAGTCCTCAGATGAAAGCCACATCAAGTACTTCGGGGAGTCCTGGTCCCAGATGTGATGTCTTAGCCGTACTTTTAGCATCCATTAATTGAAAAACTCTATAATCACAAAAGGCCCTATTAATTCAGTGACACTTTAAATTGGTGTTTTATTTATAAAATGTCACCTCCTTCTATGTGAAAAACACTTGCGCATTTTATTCCTCCTCTGGATAATTCTTGATGAATGCAGGGACTCGGGGATCTTGCCGTATTCAGCAGACACTTAGGGCCCAACACCTGCCGATGGGAAAGCCCTATTCCAGAGCAGCGAGGCACCCTGACCCCACAGGAAGTTAGCCAGCTAGGACAATCATCTTTCTTTCCTAGCACCAGGGATCGAACTCAGAACCTTGCGCTTGCCTGGCGCCATTAAGCTACATCCCAGCCCAGGACACTCTTTTTAAAAGGGAGGAAAGAGCAGAATTGGTCCCTCAGCCTCCTCCCTCAGCAGAGTAGATCCTGGAAGCCATCCCCGCATCTCCCCTCCCACCCTGGCTTCTTTGAACAGGGGGATTTTCTGCTTCTTCCACTTCCTTGAGCTAAATTGGACAAGGGGTTTCCCTATCTAAGCATTTTAGAAGCTCCACAGGTAGTTCCAACATGTAACCAGGATAGAACACTCTCTTTGTAGGAACTGGGCAGAACGGCATATGCTATACCTGTAGTCCCAGCTCCTGTATTTCTAATTAGATCGTAATTAGATTTCAGTGGGTTTGGCACATATATTTCATGGGCTTCATATGCTTTCTGAGGCATAAAGAATGTCTGCATGCCTTAGGGTGTTTTTGAAGCAGAAGTTACTCTCTGCCCCTCACTTTTAAGGAAGATTTTGTCCATCCTCTGAATGTTGGCCAAGAGACAAGTGGAAGGTGATTATTGTTGTGGATTTGTTAAAGTGCATTATAAAGGCCTCAAAAATTAACTCACCAATTTTATTGCTGATGATTTGTCCTTGAGAGGGTGGTGCCTTGGAATGTGTGGAAATATGTTGCCAGAAGGATGCTCAGCACAGCATTAGCTGTGATAACAGAAAAAAGCTCGGCTGTACATCCAACAATAGGAAATCGGTTAAGTGATGGGACGATCTCATAAAGACATCTTGCACCTGATTTAAAAAAGAAACGGTGTGGAAATGCCACAATAAAAAGAGTACGTGAAGCTGGGCACGGTGAAACATACCTGTAATTCCAGCACTTGGGAGGCTGAAGCAGGAGAATTGCTATAAGTTTCAGACCAGCCTGGGCTCCGTAGTGAGTTCAAGGTCACCCTGAATAGTATAGTGAGACTGGCTCCAAAAATTTCTTTTTAATTTTAAAAAAGTATAGGATATTTTGTTGAGTGGAAAAGACAAGTTTAAAGACAGTATGGAAGGAAAGGAAGGGTGGGTGGCCAGATGGGTGGATGGATGGATGGATGGATGGATGGGTGGACTGATGGTAGATGATGAGTCGATAGATCCATTGCACCATCGATCAATGGGTAGATCACTAGAAATCATTGACATACATGTGCTGTGTTGGTAAAACGGTCGATAGTTAACTTCTGCCCGTGCGCCTCCTCCCAGACACTACCCGAGGACTTTAGGCTAGCTCCACAGTCCTCACAGTAACCTTAGACGGTGGGTGACATTGATTCCTGCATGTTCCAGAGGAGAAACTGAGGCACAGCAGAACGACACCACCTTACCAAGATCACAAAGTTCATACTTGGTGAAGGCAGCTTTGAACCATGAGTCTGACCACAGACACAGCGGCGCTACCAACTGCCACTGTCCATGAAGGGTCAGATTTGCACACATTCACCATGGAGCTCAGGGCTGGAAAACCCTGTGGCATTCCTCGTGCTTCTCCTTTTTCTTTTCTTTTTTTTTAAACTGAGCTTGGTTTCTCCTTGGTTTTCCCTTTTAAACCGAGCTGATTGGTGTTACAGACTCGCTCTCACAAAGGCCTCGCGTCCTCGGGCCCGGGTAGTCCTAGGACCCCGGCGCTCACAACCCACCTGTCCTGCAGTTGCGGGGTCTCAGTCAGGACCCCATTCCTCGGTCACCCTTGTGCTGAGCGCCTCTCTCTGCGGGGACAGCCAGACCCTCCTGCATATGTACAGGACAGTGATAATGGCTGTGTTTCCTCCAGAGGAGATAGTTCTCAGCGTCAGGCACTGGCGTGCGTGTTGTTTCTCAAGCTCTGTTTTATACCGACTGACCGAAGCTAAAGTGATTTTTTGGACACTAAAGCCAATTTGTCACAGTGACGCATCGATCTAATGATTTTCCTCATAAAACTAATTCCAGAATGTAGTCTGTGCAGAAACTTTCATTCTCTTTCCAGCCGTAATCTCTTCACCCCTTCGGGAGCCCTCCTTTTGCTGGCTCTTTTGTGCTGGCTTTTGACAGTGGCTTCCTGCCAGAAGCAACAACGCTCTGACCCGGGCCTGAACTGCAGGTGTAAACGACCAATAATGACTTCATGTGTGACCGCTCCTGTGCACAGCACCCGCAGCAGGCATGGTGGCCTCCTAGGCTCTCAGCCTCATGGCCTTCTCTCCACAGCCAGCTTCCTGCCCAGCCAGACCAGCCCAGAGGAGCCACCATGACCTGGGGCTAGCCCTGCCCATCTTTGGCATGCTCTTCCAGGGGGCACCTCGGGCACCCTCCCCGACTCTCTCTCGATGTCTGGTGACTGGCCCTTCTGCTGCCGCTCTTAGGTACGCGTGGGAGAAGGATGGGGCCACCCTGGCTGTGGAGAGCAATCCACGCATCCGCCTGGACAAGAACGGCTCCCTGCACATCACCCAGACGTGGTCCGGGGACATCGGCACGTACACCTGCCGGGTGCTCTCCGCCGGGGGCAATGACTCCCGCAGCGCTCACCTGCGTGTCAGGTAAGGATGGCCAGCCACTTCCCTCTGTCACACAATGAGGACTTGACCTTGGGCTCCAGTTCCCAAGGGAGGAATATCCAGTGACTGGGTGCCATGGCCTGTGTCTGAGCCAACCGAGTCCTTGCAGTCCTGTCACGTGACCACAGACCCCACACTCCTCTCTCCTCCAGGCAACTGCCCCACGCCCCCGAGCATCCTGTGGTCACGCTCAGCACTGTGGAGAGACGGGCCATCAACTTGACGTGGGCCAAGCCCTTCGACGGGAACAGCCCCCTCATCCGCTACATCCTGGAGATGTCAGAGAACAGTAAGGTCCCGGGGTCACGGAAACAAGGGGTGAGCCGGCAGCCTGGGGTGGAGCCCCACTCCCACCCCAGTTCTGGGGCTCTGAGCAGGCTGGGCTCCCTCCTCTGTGGAGGGGAAGACAGCCTCCACCTATAGAGTCCCTGTGACAGCCCAAGAAGCAGTGTGCGGGAGGTGCTTGAAGCAGGGCCTGGAGGAGCACTGGCCTCAAAGACAATGGTCATTAGTTTTATTTTTATTTATTTCTCCATGGCCCCAGGCTGTGAACTCCAGAATTAGCAGGTATAACCTAAATGTCATTTTCCATACAATTTTCTCTGAGCTCATCAATGTGAGGGAAAAAGGTGAAGGCATCTTAGTTCCCATGAGCCCCTCCTGCCCAAAGTCGCATGGGCTCAGGGGACCCAGAAGAAAGATGTGACAATAGGGAGTCCCTCACTCTCCTGGAAGGAAAGCAGAGAGCAGCCCTCCCCTTCCTGCGCCCCAGGACGCCCACCTCTACCCCACCCACTATCCCTGCAGATGCCCCCTGGACCACACTCCTGGCCAGTGTGGACCCGGAAGCCACCTCAGTGATGGTCAAGGGCTTGGTTCCTGCCCGCTCCTACCAGTTCCGTCTCTGTGCCGTCAACGATGTGGGCAAAGGACAGTTCAGCAAGGACACGGAGAGGTGAGGGAGCAGCCACAACAGCTGGGGCCACAGGGGCCACCTGCTGTCTGACCAGCACCGATCAGGGGCCAAGTCGCAAGGCAGGTCTGGCTCAATGTCTCTGCCCCTCCGGCTTCAGTCTCCACCCCACAGACTCCTAGATATTGCTTGGGGACAGCATGAGAAGGGAGATGCCACATGGTTGGTACCAGGTCCTGGCAGGGCTCCAGCAAACAACTTACAGGACAGTGGACTTTCAAATAACAACAGACACCTCATGCCCAGCGCCGCAACTTTCAGCATTATTGCCCAGCTAACCCTGTAGCCCAGCAGTGCCCCCTAGTGGGAACGAAGCCATCTTCCGGAGATCAGAAAGGCTGTGCCACGAAGATGCTTCAGTCCAGCGTGTGGCTTTCCCAGCGTGGAGCAGGCTGAGGGGAATCCATTGCTCACCCTTGCCTCCTATGGTGCAGGGAGTAGAGCCCCCAGCCTCACACATTTCCCGCTCCAGCCCTGAGCCTCAGGTCCCGGCCTTGCTGTCTATCGAGTGCCTGCTCTGCCCCCTGCAGGCGACATGGTAAACAACAGTCCTCACTGCCTGCAACCCTCCCAGGGCTGCGAAATGCTAACGGGGACCCCAGGGCTGGGAAGCCCAGCACCTACCTTCCCTTGCCCTGGGGTCTCTCTGCTCTGCCGACTCCTCTTCCTCTCAGGAGATCATCCCAGTCACCACGCGAAAGATTGCAGCAGCAGACTCCAGCCTTCCTGAAGACCCTCAGGAAAGCTATCTAACAGGATGCAAACACATAACAATAAACAAAGAGGGAAAGTCATCCCTCAAAAATAATTGACTTCTGTGCTTCATGGACAAGTGTGGGTGATGAGAAAAACACACTTTAGGCAGAACATTGTCCTCCACAGCCATGCCAGAGAGAGATGCGGCTCTGGGCTCCAGGAAGCAGCAATGCTAGGCAACTCTATGCCCTGCACCCCTCCTGCCACTGAGCTGTCAGTGCAGGAGGCCTCGCCAAGCCACATCGCCCACCAGCTAGTGGCAAATAACTACCTGACACACCTCCTTCCAAAATTCGTGAGCACCCTATCCTCATCCACCCCTACAGTAGCTTCTTTGACACATGGGAAACTGAGGCCTGTGTCCCTCAGCTGCACCAGAAATACGTACATCTGGTTTTTAATTTCTGATTCAGGGTTTCCCTCCCCGAGGAGCCTCCCACCGCCCCTCCACAGAATGTCATCGCCAGCGGCCGCACCAACCAGTCCATCATGATCCAGTGGCAGCCGCCTCCTGAGAGCCATCAGAACGGCATCCTCAAGGGCTACATCATCAGGTAGGAGGGCAGCCAGCCTTGGAGAAAGGGGCGGCGGTGGGCACCGGAAGCGGGTGGGAACGGCGCAGATCATGGCAGGTGCTCCGTGTCTAACAAGGACTAGGCCACAAGGGCGCCCCCGCAGCAGCAAGAAGGACTTCGGCGAGAGGTCTGGAAGCACTTTCTGCAGGGAGACCCCCTGGGAACCAGCAACAGTGGTTAAGAATGAATACGATATGAGGTGTGGATGGGTAGGGATATGGGTAAAAATGAGAATTAACTTGTGTCATATACTGGTACAAATTCCCCAGTGTTATACATGATTTTGAGATGTATATAAATTGTACCAATAAAGAATTCAATTTATAAAAAAAAAGAATGAATACGATAAAATCTGAGGGCTGCTAGGCCATGCCCTCTGTCTCCTTCCTGCATCAGGGGTGCTGGGGTCCCCCAGTGTTGGAGATGCCACTGTTGGTCTGGCTATTCCCTTTTTGTTTGTATTTGGTCCTAAAGGGCTGTGTAGTCCCCGGCCCGGCAGCATTTGCATCCCCTGAGTCCCATCCAGAAACATCCATTCTTCAGCCCCGTCTGACACTTGCTGCACAGCAAACGTGAGAGACAGGCCATCAGTCTGCTTTACCAAGACTTTGGATGATCTGACACACTCTCAGGTCTGGAGAGACCCCACTGTGCAGTGTCAGGAAGTACCCACATGCTTTGCGGCCCTAACCAGGCAGTTATCCATTCTCCATGTGTGACTCCTCCATTTGCTACTATAGACCCATCTCTCTGTTACCCTGGGCTGTTCTCCAGGAAAGGGAGATGTGGGTGGCACAGGCAGCCTTAAGTACTCTCAATCCACCTCAGTAAAGGAGCCACTGTCCCACAGGGTCAAGAGAGGGAGCCCGCGTGGGGAACAGTCTCCTGCCAGTGACCTTCACAGTCTGTGCCCTGGGAGACTTCAGTGTCCCCACCCAGCCATCCCAGTCACGGCCTCTTCCCCCATCACAAAGACAAGCCATGCCACACCCCTTAGACCTGCGTCACCCGGGGAAGGTGCAGCGCCAGTCACTTACAGCTCTTTACACCGATTAGGAAAATCTCAAGAGTCCAGGTCACGTCCTCAGTGACATTGAGCACATCTTGGGGGCTGGACCAGCACCTGTGCTAGCAGCTTCCTTGTGGGACAGCACAATGTGTAGCATATCTACCGTCACAAAATATTCTGGTGGGCCGTGCGGCTCTAGACCATTTCCTGGACCTGACCCTCCCCTCTTCCCCTAGATCAGTGGTGGCAAACATGTGACATGTGTGCCACAGTGGGCTCTTTGTGTCACTGAACATTCTAAGAGGGCCACTATCTCTGCCCCAGGTACTGCCTGGCTGGGCTGCCTGTTGGGTACCAGTTTAAGAACATCACAGATGCTGATGTCAACAACCTGTTGCTAGAAGACCTCATCATCTGGACCAACTACGAGATCGAAGTGGCTGCCTACAACAGTGCTGGGCTAGGTGTCTACAGCAGCAAGGTCACGGAGTGGACGCTGCAGGGAGGTGGGTAGAGAACAGGAACATGGCTGCGGCCCTTGCTACAGGCCTCCTGCCTGCTGCATCCTCTACCTGCCTCGTTCTGACGGCCTTGACCAAGTTGCTGGCTTCATCTGGGCCTTGTTGTCCTGGGTGGAATCTCCACCTTGTGTCCAGTTCCTGTCTGGTATGCACCAGAGGGGAGAAGGAGGGAGAGGCAGGTGAAGGTTCACACACACATGGGATCACGAGGCACTTGGCCTTTTGCATTCTGCCCCAGCGTGGCACATGAAGATCGCATAGTGATCACTTTGTCTATCGGGACCCACACGGCGAGCCAGGCCCAGTTACTGAACCTGAACTAACCCCGGGGACTGACTGGAAGAGGGCACCTCAAGCTCCATGTCGGGGAGCAGTTGTAGGGGGCGACAAAGTGCAGCCTACAGACCTGACCTGTCCCGTTTTCTCAGTTGAACTGGGCAAAGCAGGCTGAGGGGCCCCTCCACCCACCCTTGACCTCTCTTGATCTCTCCTAGTTCCCACAGTCCCCCCGGGCAATGTGCATGCAGAAGCCACCAATTCCACAGCCATCCGCTTCACCTGGAATGCGCCCAGCCCCCAGTTCATCAATGGCATCAACCAGGGCTACAAGGTATGTGCGGCCGCCTGGGCCACGAGGAAGCTGTGAGAGTCTGGGGCCTGCAGGGAAGGCCAGGGAGGGGCAGGAGGAGTTCCTGTCTCAACTCCTAGACTCAAACTAAGCAGGGGCAATGCTTTCTCCAACGCCACACAGAGGCCTCAGGGAGTGTGGCCAGGCCCGGTGTGGCCAGCGCAGGGGGCATCCACAGTGACACTGAGCGGACCCAGAGCACCTGAGATAGCCAGGCCAATGGAAAAACCTAACCTACACTGCTTACACCACACTGTGGCTCTGACAGCATCCTGCCTGGACAGGGCCTCGGGCTGTAACTTGGGCTAAGATCCAGCTCTGGCTAGCTGTCTGGACATGGTCTCTGACATGCCTGTGCTTGTCTTTCCATAAGTATTTATTGAGCGCCCACTATACCACATGGCATGGCCTGCTTGGGAGCTGAAACTTGGCTTCTCCCTGAGGAATGAAGATGGTGTGAGGATTAAGAGTTGATATCAGGACTCTCTCCAACACGGCACTGAATACATAAAAAGCACTTGGAAAACAACTTTGGCAGCACCCGTGCATTTGGTCACTTATCCTTCTGTAGCAAAGTGGTGGCTAAAACAGCAGTGAATTTCCTCCCCGGGCTTGAAGTCTACGGTCAAGGTGTCGACAGAGTTGGCTTCGTGGGCTGAGCGGCCTCTACCTTGGCTCGCGGGTGGCCACCCTCTCCCTCTGTCTTTCCTCTTGCCTCCTCTTGCCTGTCTGCAGCCTGCTCACTCTTCCTGTAGAGCCGCTAGTCTTATGAGTTAGAGCTGGCACTGGGACCTCATTAATGCCATCACCCCTTTCAGGGCCCTGCCCCCAACATGGTCCCACCCTGGGACCATGAACCCTAGTCCTTACCCCAGTGCTGGGGTTAGGAAATCCCTGAGGATATAGATTCAGCCCTTACCAATGATACAATTCCAGCTGTCGGTAGTACAGGAAACACGCCACAGTCGTGGCTGAGAGTCACCCTGGGCTGGAACCCAACCTGGCTGGGACCCCAGGCCCACATCTCTCCTCTCCTCTTAAAAGGAGCCCCGTGCCCACCCTTCCCTGCAGGAACTGAAGGCAAATCCTAGGTGCGTGGTCTATTCGGTATTTTCAAGCAGTGCCCGCGCCCAGCGACGTGGGGCAGGGGCCAGCTGCTGTCTGCTCCCTGCAGATGTGGGACCCCTCTAGATAAGGGAATGGAGGTGGAGTATTTGAGGGGTACAGCCCTGAGAGCCAGGGAGGACTGGGAGGAAACAGCAGGCTCTACCTGTGAGCCAGGGGACCTGGTGACCTTGAGGTGACTGCTATCTTATCCAGAAGCCTCCTGTGGCCCTCTGCCCTCTTTGCAGCGTGGGCCGTCACCAAGATCAACCCAAGAAGGAGGATCCTTAGCCTTTACAACTGCGACTGCACACAGGACAGCAGGGGGGGGGGGCTGGACCATAAAGGAACCAATGTCAGTTGTGAATTCAACTTCTCACTTACATTGCAAGCCAAGGAAGGCAGGTCCAGAGCTGGGGGACCCACCCCGTCCACAGCCCTCTCCCTCCCAGGAAAGCAGCCAACCCAAGGCCGCTGCGCTTCCCTGAGGCAGGGTGGTGCAGCCCAGCGTGCTGGTGCTAGCTGGCTGGAACAGGCTTCTAATTGGGACTCCGGGGAGGGTGGGGAAGGGAAGGAGGGGCCAGAACTGCTAGAGCACGAAAACAGAGCTGGGAACAATTAGCCTCTCATAACTGCTTATCCAAGTTTTATTCTACATACGAGGAAAACGAGCTACGAACTTCTTAGGCGAACAGTTCCCTGGGAGCCAGAAGGCCAGCCAGTGGCCAGGACAATTAGAATGATGGCCCATGGTGACCCAGAGTGGGAGGAGGCTGTGGCAGAACCCCAGCCCTCTTGTTCCCTGGCCCGGTCACTGCTCCACGTTCAGTAGGTGCTCGCGGAGGACCAGTGGGAATGAGGTGTCCGATATCCAATAAGGGGAGGTCACACTTAGGGGGTGCTTCCCGTGTGGCAGGCACATGCTATCTATATTGCTGTTTTCTCCTGCATCGTGCGCAGGAACCCTAAGATACAAGTATTGTGACCATGAATTCAAAGGGAAGTCACTTGTGCAAAGACAGTAACTCCCAAAACTTAGACTCAAATCAGAGCTGGCACTTTCTTATACTAAAAAGAAAACCTGGACACAATGGCGAACACCTGTATTTCCCACCTACTTGGGAGGCTAAGGCAGGAAGATCACAAGTTCAAGCCCAGCCTGGGCAGTTTAGCAAAACCCTGTCTCAAAAAATAAAATAGGGTGGAGTTGCGACCTAGTAGTATAGTGCCCCAAGGTCCATCCCCAGTACCACAAAAAGTATTATCTTTACTTGTAAAATAATAACTTTTTTTTGCACTACAAATAAATAAAAGTGGGGATTTTTTTTTCCTGCTTCTTCAGCTTTCATGTATCTAATCACAGGAGGAAAAATAAAGCAGTGTTTGCCCACTGCATACATGCAATAAGAGTGGATCCCCACCCACACCCTTTACATCGTGGAACGTGTCAAACATGTAACAGCTGCCCAAGTAGAGAGAGACCCACCTCGGCTTCCCCGTTAACAGCTCACACCTGAAGCTGTCTGGTCTCCGTCCCCTGCTCTCTGCCTCTTCCCTAGAGTGTTTGGAGGATACTCAGAGGCCATGTATCATGTCATCCTTAAACGCCTCTGTTGAGAAAGATTACAGATAAAGTCTCTCCTTAAAACAAAACCACAGTAACCACATTATCATTAGCATGGCTAAAAATATCAACAGTCCTGTTAATGTCATTAGACAGCCAGCCAGCCTTCAAATGTCTTCACCACATTATTTCTGCTGCCGATTTATTTGCTCCGGGATCCAAGGCTGAAGTGCCCTTGTTGGGGGAGGATATTTCCCTTTACCAACTTTACCAACTTTACCAACGTTGACTTCATTTAGGAAAACCATGACACATGCTACACTTTTCCACTATTTACCAATTTTCAATATGATGAATTGCTTTCTTAGTACGTATCTTCTTACGTGACAGGTGAATTTGGGTTGGAGGGACATGTCTTTGGTTTTGTTTGCTTTTGAAATCCACACAATTGCAATTGTTTTTTTCATTCTGTTCTTGTTAAGGCCTCAGCCTTTCTATAGATTATCTGTCTCTGTCTCTCTGTCTGTCTGTCACACACACACACACACACACACAGATCCCTTTTTCCTCCCATTTTTCTTGTAATTGGCCCAGGGAAGAAACTTAGCCATTTGTCCCACAGAATTTTCCGCAGTCTGGATATCTCTGATTACATCCCCATGGGGGTCACTCAACACACACCTCTGAATGCTATATTTGCAGTAAATTGGAATGTAGAGCAGGAGGCTGGTCAGATTCAGCCTTGAGAAGTTTTTTTCCCAAAAAATATTATTTCCTAGATGGTAACACATATTTCCCTGAGAAGGCACAAAGTGTGGTTGTCTCTTTTATTGTGATAGCATGACATTGGTGGCCCTTGACAGTCTTCACGTGGTGTCTTATTTCAATAGCAGCTGTGAAATGGAGATTGGCAAATATAATTTCTTTATCCAATGACATTTCTGTGGTCTTGGGGATTGAACCCAGGATCTTCATCCTGAGCCATGTCCCCAGCTCCCCTTCCCTTTTGTCAAGACAGGACCTCATTAAGGTGCTTGTCCAGGTGAGGCTCAGCCTCTGACAGCACTGGGATTCCAGGTACGCACCATGCACACACCCAGCTTGAAATACCTTTCTGGGGGAAGGAAAAAAAGAATTTTTCTCTACCAATTTTTACCACCATTGACTTCATTTAGGAAAACCATGACAAATACTGCACTTTTCCACTATTTACCAATTTTCAATCTGATGAATTGGTTTTTTAGTACGTATCTTCTTAGGTAACGGGAATTCAGGTTGGAGGGATATGTCTTTGGTTTTGTTTGCTTTTGTGCTTAAGTATTTTTAACCCCTCTGATACGCTTCAGTCCCCGACCATTGTTATTCTCAGTGAGGCCAAACTGGCACCACTGGCCACTTCCAGTCAGCTCACGAGTCTTTCTAACATGGCCCCAGCATTCTTGAGTAACTTTCTTGCTTCCTGATATGACAAGGTGTTCTAAGCTATGTAAATTCCCTTCATTGTGCCCAGGATTTTCCAGTTCTTCAGGAAGCTCTGGTTTCTTCCAGAAAAAAAATGATAAACTTGCCATCATAGTGCACACCCAGAATCCCTTCTCTCTAGGAGGCTGAGGCCGGAAGACTGCAAGCTAGACATGAGGCTGGACAATTTATCAAGACTCCATCTCAAAATGTAAAATAAAAGTAAAAAAAAAAGTGGGAGTAGAGTTTAGTATGAAAGCCCTAGGTTCAGTCCTCAGGACTGCCAAAAAATGAACGAAAGAAAGGGAAGGAGGGGAGGAGGGAAGAAAGGATGAAAGGAAGGAAGGGAGGAAGAGAGAGAGAGAGAGAGAGAGAGAAAGAAAGAAAGAAAGAAAGAAAGAAAGAAAGAAAGAAAGAAAGAAAGAAAGAAAGAAAGAAAGAAAGAAAGAAAGAAAGAAAGAAAAAGAAAGAAAGAAAGAAAGAAAAGGAAAGAGAAAAGAAGAGAGCACTTGCAGTGCTTTGTGCCCCAGGAATGACTACTGTTTCTAGACCCTGTTCATGGGCTTTAGGAGAAAATATTTTTTAGGACAAAACACATTGAAACTTCCTATTCCATCTAAGGATGACAAGCTTTTTAATAATCTTGTTGGGCTTGTCTTTGTTCCTTTCTCCATCCTGAAAATCTAGTTCCTACACCAAGAACATAATTACTCACCTACTTCATGCCACAAACACAATAGTTTCAGAATAGTGATACAAACACGGTAATTACTGAAAACAGTCTCAGATCATGTGCGGTCTTCCGTGCCCTCAGGATCCATCCCAGGAGGGCTATGCTTCACAGGGCTGTGCTACAGTGTCTTTTGAAATAGTTTCTCTCGGTGTAATTTTGCTACAGCTCAATACCCTGCTAGGTTCATTTACTTCTTTTTGTTTTCAATTTTCAGGGATTGATTTTTTTAATTTAATTTTGTTCTATAATTATGTAGAATATTTACATGGATCTGAAATCAAAGCTACAAAGCATATTCCAGATCATCTTGTTCCCCTAGAGGTGGAACTGCTTTTTGGTGATTTGGTTTGACTTTTTCTTTCCATTTCTTTAAGATAAGCCAGTTCATGCATGTGAATAGATGTATTTTTATACTCTCCTCCTTAGATAAATGACAGCATACTTTCTCCAGCTTATATTGGACCATTACTCTCATCTGTAATATATCCTGAAGGTCATTCTGAGGAGCACACTGTGTAAGGGTTTCCCTCGATGCTCTTACATCTGCATTTACTCCGTCATGAAGCTGGGCACCTGTACTCCAGTGATGATACTCTGGTTCCATCTTTACTGTCACCGTAATGGTTGGCTTGTGCACATGTCTTTTTTTTTTTTTTACAGTATAGCCTTGAAACAGATGCTCAAAAGTAAGGTTGCTAGATCAAAGGGTAAATATGCATCTCATTTTACCACTTCTGGAAAACAGTCCCCATCTGATTTATTTTTCAAATGTTTTAGTTTTCTTGTTAAACAGGAAATATATTGATATGATTCAAAGACAAACTTATAGCAGAAAGCATCCATCAATCCCAATCCTCCATCTGCCTGGTTCTATTTCACCCAACCCCAAAGCTCTCCATTCTAAGTACTCACTCTCACCACCTGGATTTTTATACAACCTTCCACCATGTTTAATATAAATTTATGTGAATGGTAAGAGATAGGGGAAAGAGAGACATTCCTCCCTACTCTTAAGTAGTTGTTTCTAGAAGCTCTGTACACCATCAACTCCTAGGCCCAGCAAGATGGCCAGCATTCTCCCCTTTACACTCCTGGGGCTCTGAGAAGACAAATGACTTTCCCAGGGTCACTCAGGCTCAGCTTCAGGTACTTCCAAGCAAGACTCTTCTTCCTCTCCACACTGACCGCACATCCGGTGTTCCACCCATCTGTGCCCCACCAGCTGCACTGTGCTCAGTTATAAGGTTCCCTCCCAGGCCTTCAGTCTCTAAGGGGACTGCCTATCTAGGGCACCTGGAGAATGTCACTGTCTACACTTCCACTTTGTGGCCCCAGAGTCACAGTTCTAAAGCCCCTCAGGAGGCCACTGCCCTGCTGCCCCCTTGAGTATCACGTGAGTAACAGTAGGACCATTGAGTCAATACTGCTGGTCCTCAAAACTACACCTCCATTATCCTGTGTGCTTCCTCTCAATCATTTTGTGCTCAGGGCCCAGTAAATATTATTTGTAGGAACTGGTAGAGACACCCTTTTTCCTTTATTTTTTTAGATGATAGAAACTGTAGTTGCTGTTAAGCCCAATAAAATAATATTTACCCAAATTTTACACTTGCTGAAGAACACACCATACGGTTAATTCCAACAGCATAATTAATTCAAATTTACATTAATTAAATTAAATTAAAACATTAAGCTTCTTTCTTCATCTACTCCAAAGAGGTTCAGTAACTTAATTGCTATAAAACAAGATAACTGAAATAAAGAGGATATTTAACATACTTATTAAATGCCACTTAGTATTTCTGATTAGTATTTTTAGGGTCTAATTATTGTCTAATTAACTTGCTATAGGCTATCTTTTCACAATACCAATTAAATTTCAAAACACCCTTTATAAACATGTAGCCCTGAAAAGAAGATTAAGCATTGTTATAGGCACAAGTTAATCGGGAGACAATGGCGTGGTATTGTTTTATATCTATAAATACTCATGCTTATTAAAACTCATCAAGTGTAGCTTTTCACCATTAATTGCTATTTAATCAACTTCAAATAAATGAGGAAATCTCTGAAACCAGCTGTCATTATTGGAAACAGAAGAAGGGCCCAGAAAACAAGAGCAGGAGGTGAGAGAGCTGGAGGCAGGAGGAGGAGGAGCAACAGCAGCAGCAAGAGGAGCCTCAGTAGGCAGAGGCGGGGTGGAGGAAGGGGGAGGGGAGGACAGTGGAGAAGGGAGGAGGGGAAAAAGAGTAGTTGGGGGGCCGGGCTTGGTGGCTCACGCCTGTAATCCCAGCACTCGGGAGGCAGAGACAGGAGGATTGCTGAGTTCGAAGCTTGCCTAGGCTACATAGTGAGCTCAGAGCCAGCCCGAACTACAAAGCGAGACCCTGTCTCAAAAAAAAAAAAGTAAAACAAAAGAGTAGTTGGGGGCGAGGCACCAGCTTGAGAACAGTGGAATGAGTGGGTAGAGGGGTGCTCAGGGAGAAAGTGGTGCGTTCCCAGGTGGGATCTTGCCTTCCCTAATCTCTAAGTAACGTCTGAAGATGAAATCCCAGCTTGGAGCAAATATAAGGGCAAACGTAGACTTTAGTGCCTGGCTCTATTGGAACTGATCTTTGGAAAACTCCAGGGAAGAATCTATTCCGCCTTATAAGAAGAAATGTGTGAGAGCCCAGGCTTGAAATCAAGAACCTCAGCTTCCCCCTCACTGTGTGACATAGACAAATCACTCAGCCTCTCTGAGCCTCAATGCTTTATCTGTAAAATAAAGGCGCTTCATGGGTGTGAGATTATGCCACAGGCCAGGGGTCTCCACTTGAAAGGCCTCCCCCTTGGTTAGATTCACTGTTGCTGTCATCTTCAAATAATTTGTGAACAAGGGGCCGTTGGTTTTAGTTTTGCACTTGGCCTTCAAACAATGAAGTCAGTCCTGATAAACGCCCCCCTCGTGGAGCATTACAGACCCTTAGAAGATTCACCTTGTCCCGCCTGGCTCAAGAACAGAACAGTGCGTCAGAGTGGGCGCGAGCAGGTTCCATGGGCCTGTGTCTGGGGCTCCTGGGTCAGGGACTGCTGGGCCCAGGCTTCTAGACACAGTCAGTAGCCAGACCCAGGGGTGTCAACGCAGCCTCTTCCAGAACCTTCTTGCTGCCCTCTCCTCAGCTCATCGCTTGGGAGCCTGAGCAGGAAGAGGAGGTTACCATGGTGACCGCCAGGCCCAACTTCCAAGACAGCATCCACATGGGCTTCGTGTCAGGTCTGAAGAAGTTCACCGAATACTTCACCTCTGTGCTGTGCTTCACCACCCCTGGGGACGGGCCCCGAAGCAGCCCCCAGCTGGTGCGCACCCACGAGGACGGTAGGTGCTGCTGGCCGCTCGCTGGGCCCCACCCGCAGCCCAGAGCACCCAGGGCTGTCTCGTGGGTAATGGTCTCGCCCTGGCTCTAACTGGCTCCGGATGTGGGGGGGCCCTTTCGGGAACAGTGCCAGGGCCTGTGGGACACCTGAGCTTCAGTGACATCCTGGACACTTCGCTGAAGGTCAGCTGGCAGGAGCCGGGAGAGAAGAACGGCATCCTCACAGGTAGGTGGCACGGTGTTCCCGAAGGGGCGGGGCAGGCAGGTCAGCAGGCCCATCCCCCTGCCTTCAGCTGGCTTCCCCCAGCCCCACACGGCCAGCCAGTCTGCTTTATGTTTTTCCCATACTGAAGCTTGAGCCCAGAGCTTTCACGACATCCTCACCCCTTTATGAATTGCATATTTAGTGATAAGGTTTTACTAAGTCACTAAATTGCCCAGGTTAACTTGGAGACCCTTCTACCTCAGCCTCTCACAGTGCTGGGATTACAAATATGTATCACCAAGCCCCGCCCAGCATGTTCTTTCTAAGCAGCTACTCAGGAGGCTCTTGGTAGTTTGGATTGTAACAGATCCCAGTATCTCTGTACCAGGTTCTTTGGGACCTCAGGTCTTTGGAACTCCGAGGCGCAGGCTCAGACTTCCCTTCTTCTTTCCATTCCCACTCTATGATGGCCTCCCGCATGCTTCACCTGAGAGCCTGCCCAGGCCAGCACCCCTACCCCACCCCTCCCGGCTCACTTGTGCCCCCTGTGGACTGAGCAGCTGAGCTGGGACAGAAGGGAGAGGCAGAACATGGGTCAAGGCCACTGACGGGCCTGGCCAGGCTCAAGCCCGGGCTCTCTCCAGGGTACCGGATCTCCTGGGAGGAGTACAACCGCACCAACACCCGCGTGACCCACTACCTGCCCAACGTGACGCTGGAGTACCGCGTCACCGGCCTCACGGCCCTCACCACCTACACCATCGAGGTGGCCGCCATGACCTCCAAGGGTCAGGGCCAGGTGTCTGCTTCGACCATCTCCTCAGGGGTGCCTCCAGGTAGGTGCTCTGGGCAGGGCTGTGGTCCTCCAGAGCAGCACCCCACACAGGAAGAGCCTTGACCTTGGGTCGCCCCAGAGCATGTGGAGTTGGTGACCCCTGGTCTCTGAGTGGAGGCTCCATGGGCTGCAGCTGCCTCTTCCTTGCATGACACTACATAACCCCCAGGCAGTGGCATCTGTGACCGAAGGAAGTTCCCACTAAGGTCCCCCAAAAAGGCCAGCCAAGTTCAATCCCCAGTACCCCCAAAAAAAATAGAAAGAAAGAAAGGCCAGCCGAATCCCAGCCTGTTGCTTGCGATTACAGCAAAGCAAACTGACGTCTCATCTCAGCCCTGTTCTTGTCACCCTCTGTGCCTCAGTTTCCCCCATCTGTGTCCTGAGGCTTTGGACTAGACAATGATGTTGCGGTGTCCAGATCAGTAAGGCCCAGACCTGGCTCAGATCCCTCAACCTGCCCACTGAGCTGGTTTAGGTCCCCGAGTTTCCATCACCCCTGGAACAGGTAATACTGGTCCCTATGTGCTGCCCACAGCCTGGAGCAAAGGGCTTTACA
Source organism: Thryonomys swinderianus (assembly GCA_004025085.1). Taxonomy (NCBI): domain Eukaryota; kingdom Metazoa; phylum Chordata; class Mammalia; order Rodentia; family Thryonomyidae; genus Thryonomys; species Thryonomys swinderianus. Next base: position 24,408 of record PVIC010021522.1, read on the forward strand.
GTCATCGGCTCCATAGGCCTTCAAGGAAACCCTGAGGTAGAGGATACATTTCCACCTCACTGGGGCACAGAAAGGTACTTGTCTGAAGACACGCGGCCTAGAAGTGAACTCAGAGTCCTACTCCACAGCTGTGCTTCTTCTGCTCCTCTTGACCCCAAGAGCCCCAGGGTCTCTGGCTGGGAGGCAGGAACCACCTCTCTGCCCTGCCCGTAGCAGATCTTGTCTCCTGCAGCCACCATGCTGTGGGAGGCCCCTAATGGGGTGCAGACAGAGGGAGGCAGAACCTTTGGTCTCTCTCTGAACCCAGCTTGGACTCATGCAGCCTCTAGCTCTGTCCTAAGTGTTTTATTTTGCACCCAGACCTGCCAAAGGAGGTCACTCAGTGCCCAGGAGGCTGAGGCAGTGTTGGCAGATAAAACCGGCCATGCTTCTCCCGAGACTCCCCAAGGACGGCCCCCCCATCCCCCAGAGTCCTGCTCCACAGGGAGGCTGCTCCCCTGATCTCCTCTCCTGCCTTTCATTCTGCTCCAGAGCTCCCAGGGGCTCCTACCAACCTGGGCATTTCCAACATCGGCCCCCGCTCAGTGACCTTACAGTTCAGGCCGGGCTACGACGGGAAGACGTCCATCTCCCGCTGGCTGGTGGAGGCCCAGGTAATGGGAGGACTGTGGGGCCCCGACAGCATCTCCACCACAGCTCTGGCCTTGGTTGGGCCCTCATTGCTGAGTGCAAAACCGTGCGTGTATTTCAGTCCATGTCAGTCTCTACGCACAGGTGATCCTTGGCTTCAGGTGGGGTGGTGGCCTGGAAAACCCCGTCCTGAACAAAAAATGCATTTGATCCACTTCACCAGTGCACCTGCCTCTCAGCCGAACCTGCCTCAGACACACTTGCAGGACTGATAGTGACTGGCAGGTTGGCCCTGTGAGGACAGAATAGAGTCCAAAATCTCAGATATGGCTTTCACCAAATGCACATTGGTTTTGCACTATCATAAAGTCAAAAAATTGTTCAGCTGAACCATGGTGTGTTGGAGACCATCTACAGACCAAGCATGCCCCCAGCTCCCAGAACTGTCTCCACTTCCATCCGCCTCACCTGGGCATGTGAGAACACTGCTACATGCTCAGTGACCCCCCCCCTAGGAATTACATAGTGGCCACTGCCAACAAAGCCCACTTTTAACTGATCTGAGAGACACACAGGATTTTAGTAGCACCCCACTTCTAGGAGAACTGCTTGGGGAATCTGGTAAAGGAGCAGATTTCCCAGGGATTCCCAAATCCCAGGGATTCCAGCTGGGCCTGAACAGCATCCAGGAATGTGTTTATGACCTGGGGCCACATGGTTCTGATGTGGGGTCTCAGACCCCACCTCCCTTCACATCTGACAGCCTGGCAAGATGCTGGCTCCATTTTGGTGTCTCCAGGTGAGCCCTGGGACTTAGGCCAAGACTTTCCTCCTAGAAGCTGGGCCCAGAACATCCTGGTCCCAGCTCAGGGTCCCCCTTTTCCAGGTGGGCATGGTCGGGGAAGGAGAGGAGTGGCTGCTCATTCACCAGCTCAGCAACGAGCCAGACACCCGCTCCATGGAGGTCCCAGACCTCAACCCCTTCACCTACTACAGGTAATGCGCCTGGCAGAGAGAGGGCTGCCCAGAGGGAAGAAAGTTGGCACCTCCACCATCTTGCTCCTCCCCCTCTACTCCACCCAGCTTCCGCATGCGGCAGGTGAACATCGTGGGCACCAGTCCCCCCAGTCACCCTTCTAGAAAGATCCAGACCCTCCAGGCACCTCCGGACATGGCCCCAGCTAACGTGACTCTGCGCACAGCCAGTGAGACCAGCCTGTGGCTCCGGTGGATGGTGAGGCTCCCTCTAGGGCCAGGGCTGGAATGTCCTCTACGCTGGCCACCTCAGCTACACACGTTGTTGTTGCTTTACTTGATCCTTATTCTTTTAACTTGTTTTTTTGTTTTTTGGGGTTTGTTTTTGTTTTTGTTTTTGTTTTTGAGACAGGGTCTCGCTTTGTAGTTCAGGCTGGCTCTGAGCTCACTATGTAGCCCAGGCAAGCCTCAAACTCAGCAGTCCTCCTCCTCTGCCTCTTGATTACAGGCATGAGCCACAATGCCCAGCATTGTGGGGTGTGGTACTGATTGCTAGTGGGTGTGAGTCACCACGTCCAATATCATATCATTGTATGTGGTTACTGGAATCAAACCAGGAACCTTGCGCTTGCTAGGCAGACAGTGGAACCACTGAGCTAACTTTTAAGTGGACTCAGCTGACTCTGAGCAGACATCATGGTGGAAAGGCCTGGAGAAGCAAAGCTGTGCAGTTGATGGCTGTGGGGAGCAGAGCAGGGTCACAGCACCAGAGCGGAAGGGGCCAAGGGCCAGGCATTGGTGCTGGAGTCATGCCTGCATCATTCACACAGACACAGGGAGGAGTGTCCTCCATAGATGCTCTGAGCGGATGCCAGAGCTAAGCCGTCACCTGATAAGGCACTGGATACCTCAGATGAAGGAGCACATGCTTCCTAGGAAAGGCAGGAGCTCAAAAACACTGTTTACTGAGCACCACCAAGTGCCAAGCATTTTAAACTCCTTCCTCCATTTAATCCTCCCAGGAATCTTACAGAATGCACATTTATCATCCCAATGTACAGCTAAGAAAAACTGAGGCTCAGAGGTTAGGACCCTTGGCCATCTGTGTGGCATTCTGCACCCAAAGTGGAGTGCCCGCTTGTGATCTTAAGGGGATAGGCAGAGGTCTGGGCTGTTGGGCTGTTTTCAGGGCTCAGGGCAGCAGGTGGCCTTGTAGGAGCTCACAGTACTGACGAGGCCGGCATCCAGCATGCCACGGGCCCTAGCAGTACTTTGCTGTGTCATCAGGCTCTGACAGCCGAGAGCTCACCGTCTTCTCACAGGAGAAACTGAAGCAGAGAAAAGTTGGACAACCTGTCCCAGACCCCATTGTCCTCTCACATCCCTTGATGTGCAGCAGGGCTGCAGCCTGAACCCAGGGTGTCTATACACCAGAATCCACAGCCAAACAACTTCCAGCTTACAGCGTGGGGACTGGAAGAGAGGTCTTTCTAGGCCCCATCCCAGCAGTGTTTCCCAAGAGGCAGTGAAGCAACAGGAACTCCCAGACAACCCCAGCTATTCAGGAGGCTGAGGCAGGAGGATCAAAGGTTCTAGGCCAGCCTGAACAACAGAGAGAGGCTTTGTTTCAAAACAAATAAAGAAATAGGGGCTGTGAATGTCACTGGTCCCTAGATTAAATCCCCAGCACCTCAAAAGTAAATAAATAAAAGAGAATTCTTAGACAAGGCGAGGGACCAGCCAGAGGCTGCAGGGGTAGGCCCAGCTCTGCACAGGCCTGTGTACTGCCCGGCTGCTTCCTCTCCACACCTGGTGCAGGGCCACACTCCAGCGGTCTCTGGCTCACAGGCCCATCAACCACCATCTTAATGGTCTCAGGGCCCCTCCCCTCTGAGGGGAGTTGGTTGGAAGGGGGTGTGTGAGCAGGGAGGCCAGACGGTCCTGGAACTGAATGAAGTGGGTCAGAACACGGGGGTGTGGAGCATGCAGTTCTCCACCCACTCCTGCCTCGGGCCACAGCTGCCCACTGCTCCCAGGGACTGGGACCACAGCCCCAGCCTGTCCCTAACGCCTGGAAAGGAGTCTGTCGGGAAAGCAGCAAGAGAGACTGAGTTTGGCTGGATAGTGGGACTGGCACCCAGGTGTGAGGGAGCCTCCTGCCTTGTGCAGGCTGCCAGGGGCTACCCAAGTCAGTCCAGACCTGCGGCAGATCTGTAGTGTGCACGCCGGCCTGAGGGGAGGAGGCAGCCATTGTGCAGGCCCCGTGCTCACGATGTCAGAGTATCCTGAAAAGGATGGACTGAAGAGGGTCTATAATCCAAGCACTCATGGAGGCTGAGGCAGGAAAACCTTGTATTCTAGCCCAGTGTGAGGAGTTCAACAAGATATGATTTCAAAATTTTAAAAAGTACTAGGGATGTAGCTCATTGGCAGAGTGAGTACACATGGATTTGATTCCGAGTGCCAAATACACTCATAAAAACACTACACACA
>PVIC010021523.1:9298-28593 GCA_004025085.1 Thryonomys swinderianus
AAAAAAAAAAAAAAAAAAAAAAAAAAAAAAAAAAAAAAAAAAAAAAAAAAAAAAAAAAAAAAAAAAAAAAAAAAAAAAAAAAAAAAAAAAAAAAAAAAAAAAAAAAAAAAAAAAAAAAAAAAAAAAAAAAAAAAAAAAAAAAGAAAGAAAGAAAGTGGAAAGAAAAGATGCCAATTCATGTAATTAGGAATGCAAATGGTGAAATCACAGCAGACATTGCAGAAATCTAATGATCAATATATACTTTGAGAAACTGTATTCTAATGAGATGGAAAATAGGGAAGAAATGGACAGATTTCTAGGGATATATGAATTATTAAAACTGACTCAAGAAGATATAAGAATTATAAGTAAACCAATATCAGCCAATGAAATTGAATATGTAACTAAAAACTGAACAAAGAAGAACCCAGTCCCTCAGGGATTCACTGTTGAATTCTACAAGAAAGTTAGAGGACTTAATCCTGCTATTCCTCAAACTAGTGAAATTGAAAAGGAAGCAGTAAACCCAAATTCATTTGGAAGCAAGCATTATCCTGATTCCAAAACCACAGAAGGACCCAAACAAAAAGGAGAATTACAGGCTAATCTCTGTAATGAACATAAATGCAAAAATCCTCAATAAGATATTGGCAAACATTGCTGGGCATGGTGGCTCACGCCTGTAATCCTAGCACCTGGGAGGCATAGACAGGAGCATTGCTGAGTTCGAGATTTGCCTGGGCTACATGGTGAGCTCAGGGACAGCTTGAACTACAAAGCGAGACCCTTTCTCAAAAAAAAAAAAATGGCAAACAGAATATAGCAAGTCATCAAGATGCTTAGTACACCATGACTGATGTGGATTCATGCCAGAGATGTAGGGATGGTTCAGCATACACAAATCAATAAATGTAATAACTGTATTAATAGAGCCAAGCACAAAAAACTAGATGATCTTCTTAGGAGATGGAGAAAAAGCATTTGACAAGGTACAATACCCATTCGTGTTAAAAACTCTGTAGAGAATTGGTACAGGTGGTGTTTATGTCAGTCTGATGAAAGCCATGATAAACCAGCCAACATCATACTAGATGAACAAAAACTGAAAGCTTTCACTCTAAAATCAGGATCAAGGCAATGATGTCTGCTATCACTACTCTTGTTGCCACTCTTTCATTATAGTTCTGGAAGTACTAGCCAGAGCAATTAGACAAGAAAAAAAATAAAAAGGAATAAAGGTAATAAAGGAAGAGGTTAAGTTATCACTATTTGTGGATGACATAGAAGACCCCCAAAACTCCACCAGAAGACTTAGATTTGATAATCAAATTGGTTGGTGTAGCTGGATGCAAAGTCAACACTCAAAAATCAATAGCCTTCCTGTATACAAATAACAGACTCATGGAGAGAGAAATTAGAGAAAGAATCTCTTTCATAATAGCATCTAAAAAATGAAATACCTGGGAATCACTGTAACAAAGGAAGTGAAAGACCTCTACATTGAAAACTACAGTAATCTGATAAAGGAGATTGACAGCGACATCAGAAAATGGAAAGATATCCCTTGTTCTTTTGTAGGAAGAACAAATATAGTGAAAATGGTCATACTTCCAAAATTGTTACACAGATTCAGTACAATCCCAATAAAAATCCCAACAGTGTATCTCACAGAATTAGAATAAACAGCATGGTTCTGGTAAAAGAACAGACTTGGTGATCAGTGGAACAGACTAAAGGATACACAAATGACTCTATACATACTCAGGCATCTTTATTTATTTATTTTTTCTACTTTGTAGTTCAGGCTGGCCCTGAGCTCACTATATAGCCCAGGCAAGCCTTGAATTCAGCAGTCCTCCTGCCTCTGCCTCCTGAGTGCTAAGATTACAGGCGTGAGCTGCCACACCTGGCAGACAGACATTTTTGACAAAGGAGCCAAACACCTTCACTGGAAGAATGATAATCTCTTTAGTAATTGTCTTTCCACATGTTAAAGTTTGAAATTAGACCCATATTTTTTACCTTGCACTAACCTAAAATCAAAATGGATCTAAACATTAAAACAAAAGTCTAACATTAAAACAGAAACACAATCTGCTGGAAGAGAGAATAGGTTGAACAGATGAAGACAGTGGAGTAGGCAGTGACTTTATGAGCACTAAATGGGAAATGCTACAAAGAAGCAAAAACTGGGACTTTTTTTGAGACATGTCTCACTTTGTAGTTCAGGCTGGCTGTGAGCTCACTATATAGCCCAGGCAACCCTTGAACTCAGCAGTCCTTCTGCCTCTGCTTCCCAAGTGCTGGGTTGATAGGCGTGAGCCACCATGCCCAGCATTGTGGTGTGTGGTGCTGACTTCTGGTGGGTGTGAGTCACCATGCCTGGTATTACTGTATGTGGTTACCAGGGACTGAATTAGGGACTTTGTGCTTGATAGGTAGGCACCGGAACCACTATCTCTGGCCCAAACTGGGACTTACTAAAAAGCTTTTATACAGCAAGAGAAACCATGAGCAGAGTGAAGTGATAACCCACAGCATGGGAAAACATTTTTTACCAGCTATTCATCAGATAAAATATCTGCCATATATATCTACCATATATAAAGAACTCAAAAAATCTGGTCCCCAAGAATTTAAAGACTCAATCCAAAAATGAGTATTTTAAAAGACATTTCTCAGATGAAGAATTAGATACAGCAAGTAAGTATATGAAAAAAATGTTCAACATCACTGATCATTTGAGAGATGCAAATTAAAATAAATTCAGATTCCATCTCCAGAGTGCTCACTTCTATCTGCTATCAAGAAATCAATAACAAAATGCTGGTGGGGCTATAAGGAAAAAGGAACCCTTCTCTGTTGGTAGGATTATAGACTGGTGTAACCACTGTGGAAAACATTGTGGAGATTTCTTATAAAACTAAAAGCAGAGCTTCCATTTGACCCAGCTGTAACTCTTGGTATCTTCCTGAAAAAATTCAGAGCATCGTACTACAGCACTATATGCCCTCCTATGTTTATGGTGGCATGGTTTGTAATAGCTAATTCATGAAACAGCCCAAATGCCCATCAAATGACAAATGGATAATTTTTTTTTATACACTGGAGTACTTAACTGCTCTGCCATAAAGAAGGATGACTTTTTAGCTATTTACAGCTTAATGGGTGGGCCTTGAGACCATCCTGTTAAGTGAAATAAATCAGACAAACATGTTTAAAATACCACATTGTTTCTCTGGTGTGAGAAACTGAACTTGGAAATCTGGACTGAAATGTAATGGATATTGGAAAATAGGAAGAAAAGTGTTTAAATGAGAATGGGGTGGGGAAGGAGAGAGGAAGAAAGGGACAAGAAAAAAGTGAAAACAGAAGGAGAAAGTGGAAACAAAGCTTTAGCACATAGAGAGGGAAGAGAGCTTGAGGGGAGGAATGAAATAAAATAAAATATATAATAAATATCCCTAATAATTCTGATAATAATAACAATGACACTGGTAAGTTTCATTATGTCATTCATTTCTAGAAATGCTCTTGTAGAAAACACTAAGGAACCTGACATGTTTTGGATTATGTAATCATTTGTGTGACCCTCTTTCATTTCTTAGCTCTAAGTTGTTACTTTTCCTCTGTAGCTGTTTCCTTCTGAGTATGAAAGATGACAGCATTGAAGGGATTTATGACACGCTGAAGCAGTGTGCATTGATCTCTAAATCTGCTGGGGGAATTGGTGTTGCTGTGAGTTGTATTCGGGCTACTGGCAGCTACATTGCTGGGGTAAGCTTCTTATATATGAGATTTAGAGGGGAATTAAAATCCAAAAGCAGCTGTGCTAATGGCTAAGTGTTTGGGAGACCTGATCCCTGTTCATTACTAGCTGTCTGTTTAGTTTTGAAATGAGTCGTTTCACTTCTTTTGGCTTCATTTTCATCTAATTAAAAGTTTAACTTAGGCTAGGTGATCTCTAGAACCCTTTTTACCTCAGATTTTAGAATTCTGATTTATTCTAACAGTGATAATAACAGCTATCATTTATGGGTAACTTCCTATGTCCTAAGTCTATTATAAAAATGTTTACATGGCTAGGTGTGGTGGCTCATCCCTATAATTCCAGAATTTGGGAGGCAGAGGCAGGAGGATTGCTGAGTTCAAGGCTTACCTGGGCTACGTAGTGAACTCAGGGCCAGCCTGAACTGCAAAGTAAGACCCTGTTTTAAAACACAACACAACAACACACACAACACAACACACACAACAACACACACCACACACACACACACACACATATATACATGAGTGAGTTTTTTTTTTTTTTTTTTTTGAGACAGGGTCTCACATTGTAGTTCAGGCTGGCTCTGAGCTCACTATGTAGCCCAGAGAAGCCTTGAACTCAACAATCCTCCTGTCTCTGCCTCTGGAGTGCTGGGATTACAGGCGTGAGCCACCACGCCCAGCCCAAAGTATATTTTTATATAGTGACCCTTAGAAGGTTGTGGAGATAAATTGAGCTACTCTGATTTTGAATCCTTTTGGTTTATAATTCTATCTTACACTATAAATTTGGTATGTCATAAAGTAATATTAGGTAGTTATAATATTGTTTTTTTCTTTTTTTTGTGGTATCAGGGATTGATCTCAGAACCTTGTGCTTGCCAGAAAGGTGTGGTGCCAATGAGCTATAACCCCCAGCCCTGACAGTTGTAATTTTTTGATGACATTTTGTTGATTTTATATTGGGCACTACATTTTCATAGCAGAGGTTGAAATGGAGAGCTGATAAAAATTCATACACTGATATCTAGAATTAGGTGTCCTTTTTGGTGAAAGATTAGGAAAGAGTGATTTATTCACTGTGGGGGCATTTTGTTCTTTTCTTGTTCAATCTATGTCTCCTGCAGATGTCTTTACTTTTCTGACCTTTCTTTCAGACCAATGGCAATTCCAATGGCCTTGTACCGATGCTGAGAGTGTATAACAACACAGCTCGATATGTTGATCAAGGTGGAAACAAGGTATGGTTTATTTGAAATTCCTGGAAATCAGAATTTATCTTTATTTATTTTTTATTTTTATCTTTATTGGTACATTGTATATATACATCATGATCACACTCAACATTGAGAATTTATACCAGTATATGACACAATTTAATTCTCATTTTTTCCTGTTCTCCTACCCACCCCACCACTCTCCACCCCCTAAAAACAGGCTTTGTTTCCCTTTTTTTTTTTATTGCCATCAATCACATCAGAATTTAAAGTCTTAAAGTAGGTATGCTTATAACAATATGGTTTAATTATAGTTTCTAACTACTGTGCTGCTTTTTTTTTTTTTTTTACTTTTAAAAAGCAACTTTTCAGAAGATAAAACTCACAGTTTGGGTTTTGACCAATGTATATATTTGAATAAGCATCGTCCTCATTAAGATCTAGAGCACTGGGGCCGGAGGGTTAGCTCAGTGGTTCCGGCGCCTGCCTCGCAAGCGCAAGGCCCTGAGTTCAATCCCCGGTAACCACATAGAATGCTGGGCGTGGAGACACACCCACCAACAATCAACACTGCATACCACAATGCCGGACGTGGTGGCTCACGCCTATAATCCCAGCACTCGGGAGGCAGAGACAAGAGGATTGCTGAGTTCACGGAGGCTTGCCTGGGCGCCATAGTGAGCTCAGGGCCAGCCTGAACTACAAAGCGAAACCCTGTCTCAAAAAGCAAAAAAAAAAAAAAAAAAAAAAGATCTAGAGCACTTCACTTATCCTAAAATGCTTGCTCATATTCTGTGTATTATTATTTTCCTGACACTGAAACAAAATACTTGATACCTCCATCTTGAAGGAGGAAAGGTTTATTGGTTCATGGTTTTAGAGGTTTCAGTCCATGGCTGAGGAGCTGAAGGCAGAAGGGGCATGTTGGAGGGAAGGTGCTCACCTCATGGTAGCCAGGAAAAAGAGTGGCAAAGCACCAGTGAGGGATAAGAACATACCCTTCCAGGTCACATTCCCAGTGACCTACTTTTCCCATTAGTCTTTACTTCTGAACCCAGGATATTTGGAGGGCATTGTAGATCTAACCTATAACATCTTTGCATTCAGTCACCCCATCATTCCCATCCATGCATATTTTATCTCTGGTTCCATGAAGTTACTGATATATTGAGCTTTTTATATGCTAATTTATTTGCAAAAAATATCTCAAGTTGTCAATGAGCTGGAAATGGGTTATAGTATGTGTTTTAGGCCTTTCTTTCTTTCTTCCTTTGAATTTTTGTTTGTTTGTTTTTGAGACAGGGTCTCACTTTGTAGTTCAGGCTGGCCCTGAGCTCACTATGTAGCCCAGGGAAGCCTCAAACTCAGCAATCCCCCTGCCTCTGCCTCCTGAGTGCTGGGATTATAGGTGTGAGCCACCACTCCCGGCACTGTGGTATGTGGTACTGATTGCTGGTGGGCATCAGTCACCACACCTAGCATGGTATGTGGTTACTGGGGATCGAACTCAGGACCTTGAACTTACGAGGCAGGCACTGGAAACACTGAGCTAAATCTCTGGCCCTGTTTGTTTTTGAGACAGGGTCTCAGTTTGTAGTTCAGTCTGACTCTGAGCTCACTATGTAGCCCAGGTAAGACTTGAACTCACAGTAATCCTCCTGCCTCTGCCTCCCAAGTGCTGGGATTATAGGCGTGAGCCACCACGCCTGTTTTTTTTTTTTTGATTTTTTTTTTTTTTTTTTGAGACAGGGTCTCACTTTGTAGTTCAGGCTGGCTCTGAGCTCACTATGTAGCCTAGGCAAGCTTCAAACTCAGCAATCCTCCTGCCTCTGCTTCCCGAGTGCTGGGATTACAGGCGTGAGCCACCATGCCCGGCACTGTGGTATGTGGTATTGATTGCCGGTGGGTGTGAGTCTCCATGCCCAGCATTGTATGTGGTTACCGGGAATCAAACTCAGGACCTTGCACTTGCAAGGCAGGCCCTGGAACCACTGAGCTAACCCTCCGGCCCTTTTTTTTGGATTTTTATTGGTACAATATATATACACATCACGATAACACTCAACATTAAGAATTTGTACCAGTATAGGACATGACTTAATTCTCATTTTTTTCCCATTCCCCTACCAACCTACAACCCTCCACCCCCTACCTATATAAGCTTTGTTTCCTTTTTTTCACCATCACATTTTTCTTTCCCCTTGTTACTTACCACTATACCCCATTTTCCTTTACATATTTACTATTTCACAATATCTCTCGTACATTCTAGGTTTTTCTTTAAAAGAAACAAAAGAACTGAAATAACAAAACCCTATTTGATAGAAGGAGCATAGGGTGGAAAGAATTGAGTTGTTTATCTAGTGATATAGTAGGATAGTTTTGGTAGCTAATCTGCCTGTTAATAACTTGTTGGGCCAGAGATTTAGCTCAGTGGTTCTGGCGCCTGCCTCGCAAGCGCAAGGTCCTGAGTTTGATCCCGGTAACCACATAGAATGCTGGGTGTGGTGACTCATGCCCACCAACCATCAACCAGCAATCAGCACCACATACCACAGAGCTGGGCGTGGTGGCTCATGCCTGTCATCCCAGCACTTGGGAGGCAGAGACAGGAGGATTGCTGAGTTCGAGGCTTGCCTGGGCTACATAGTGAGCTTAGGGCCAGCCTGAACTACAAAGCGAGACCCTGTCTCAAAAAAAAAAAAAAAAAAAGAATTTGTAGCCACATTAGTCATTTATCTCCAATGGATTTAGGTGACCTTAATAAGACATTATGTTAATAAGTATATAACTTGTTTTGGCAAATAGAATAGTTCTCTTCGGGTCATAAGTACATGCCATATGATAGAAAATAAACTTTGCCACAGCTGAGGAGGAGACTGCAAGGTCATTGTGTCACCTTAAAGAAGTTAATTTTTCTTGATCTATATTTTTTTTTATATCTGCTGTTGTTTTGTTGTAGGGATTGACCTGCATGCTTCCTAGGCAAGTGTTCTGTGACTAAGCTACATCTCCAGCTCTTTTTATGTTTTTATTTTTGAGCAGGGTCTTACTTGCTCAGATTGCCCTCCAATTTATGATCCTTCCTAAGTAGCTGGGATTATAGAATGTGTCTCCATGTCTGGCCAGTTGTTCCGTTTTTACTCCTGGAGTTGTAAGAAAAATATGACTACTTTACATTTTTACAGTACTTTTATTTCATTTATTTTACTTAATTCATTAATTATAGTGGACTTCAAAGGAGGTATTACAAAAGTGCTTTGAAAATTTGAAGTTTTTTGTTCATTTCCATCCTGAAAAAAATGATTTGCTTACATTAGCGTCCTGGAGCATTTGCTATTTACCTGGAGCCTTGGCATTTAGACATCTTTGAGTTTCTTGATTTAAAGAAGAACACAGGAAAGGAAGAGCAGCGTGCCAGGGATCTTTTCTTTGCCCTTTGGATTCCAGATCTCTTCATGAAACGAGTTGAGACTAACCAGGTAAGAGAAATTGGTGCCTATTAATAATAGCAATATTAATAAATTGGTGCCTATTAATAATTGTGTGGGAGTTTCTTGTAAGTTATGTTAAGTCATACTCAGTAAGAATTCACCTATGTGTGGTTCCACAGAAGGCATTCTGAACATGTTAAGAGATGCCATGCCTATTTTCTTGTATTTCTCTTTTATAGAGACTACCAGACCTAATTGATTAAAAGATTATGTACAAACAAGTGGACCTAGAGTTTTGACTTTGAGCCTAAAATGATTAGTATTACAGCAAATTTTCAGGAGAGCTTATGAAAGCCTCTTCCTTCAGTGTTTCAAATGCATGGTGGTTGGTGTTCCAAATTTCTTATGCCTTTCTTTTGCAGGACTGGTCTTTGATGTGTCCAAATGAGTGTCCTGGTCTGGATGAGGTTTGGGGAGAGGAATTTGAGAAGTTATATGAAAGGTATGAGAAACATGTGAGAGTAATAAATATAACTGTGGTTTTCTTAGTTGGGGAGTCCAAATAACAAACAACTTTTAAGTCATCAACCTGTTTCTAGGAATCTTTGGAAGTATCTAGGAGAAAATGCTGTTAGCAAATTGATTTTCATCAGCTTAGTTTTCTGACTCTTCACCAAAATTGTTTTTGTCATCTTAAAACTTTGGGGCATATAAGTAGGTGCTTGGATTTTTAACATTGATGCATATAACAGTTAAGGCAGAGACCAGTAAAGTTTTGCTATTTACAATACTTTTTTTTTTGAGACAAGGTCTCACTTTGTAGTTCAGGCTGGCCCTGAGCTCAGTATATAGCCCAGGCAAGCCTCTTAATTCAGCAATCCTCCCGTCTCTGCCTCCCGAGTGCTGGGATTACAGGCGTGAACCACCACTCCCGGCACTGTGGTATGTGGTACTGATTGCTGGTGGGTATGAGTCACCATGCCCAGCATTATATGTGGTTACCAGGATCAAACTCAGAACCATTGCGCTTGCGAGGCAGGTGCCAGAACCACTGAGCCAAATCTCTGGCCCTTTACAATACTTTTGATAAATTCTGCTTTATATGGTGTAGTAATCATGAGTGAGTTGGACACACGTTTAGGGTGTATTACAATTAGTATTATATTGAGAAATATGACTGTTCTTCCTTTTTAATTATACAAAATATGATTGATTTGGTGTGATAGGTGTCATTTGAATGGATTAGAATCTGCCTGATTTTCCAATATGGCTTTAGTCGAGTAAAATGAATATCATATTCTTTTTTTCTGTAGAAAAAAAGAAACAGTTTTATAATTCAATGTTTTTCTTCAAATTGTCTGCAATAAAGTTTTTCTAGGGAATAAAGATTAAAAAGTATTAATTTTTTCTTTCAGTTATGAGAAGCAAGGTCGTGTTCGTAGAGTTGTAAAAGCGCAGCAGCTTTGGTATGCCATCATTGAGTCTCAGACAGAGACCGGTACCCCGTACATGCTCTACAAAGATTCCTGTAACCGGAAGAGCAATCAGCAGAACCTGGGAACAATCAAATGCAGCAACCTGTGCACAGAAATAGTAGAGTATACCAGCAAAGATGAGGTAGGCAGAAAAACTTCTGCGTGGAGTACAGAGAGAAAACTCTTGGAAGGTTATTTGTGAATATCTTAAATTTCACTTGAAGTGAGTGAAGGATGTTTTTGTATGTTTCTTGTAAGCAGAAGAGTTCTAAAATGGATTACAAAGGAAAACAATGCAGTTTGTGCTTGTAAATATTTTTTTACTGTAAACCATGTAAAGAAGACTGTTGCTTTGTTTTGTATACCCACATCATTATTTTATATATATAAAGTATACATATATATATGTATGTATATATGTATATGTATGTGTGTATATGTGTATATATATAATTTACTTGTGTATATTTATATATATATATATATACATATATATGTATACACACACATAACATATACATATATATATATATAATTTACTTGGAAAAGACCAGCTGCATATAAGAAACACAGAAAGGGGTTAGGGTGCTTGTTCAGATTAAAGAAGTAAATATTTATAGGTCCTTTCAGAGAATGGTGAGATAGAATTCTAATCTCAGATCTCTATCATTTCATAGATAGAAACAGGACATTTTTGTTTTGGGCCTGGAGATGTAGCTCAGTGGAACAAGGTGTGCTTAGCATGCATGGGATTCTGGGTTCAGACTTCAGCCCTATGAAAAAAAATTTAGGGAAGAATGTCTTAATAATAACAGATCAGAAATACAGCTAGTTTTTGTTTTTTTTTTTCCATAGAGCAAAAAGGTTAAGGGCTGTTATATGGGAAAGATGGCATTGGATTCCTTGGGAATATAAAGAATATTTTTTTTGCTGCCTTCTAGTAATCTTATTTAGTTGGAAGAAATTGATATATATTTAAGTAACAATTATGCAGGATAGATTATATTATACAAAATTGCAGAAAACTTTTCTTTGGGTTGCCAACCCATACAGAATTCTTTTCATTGAGATATAATACACATACCATAAAATCCTTTTAAAGTGTATAATTCAGAGTTTTCAGTATACTAACAGGTCTGTACAGATACCTAATTTTAGATCATTTTTGTCACTCCAGGTGTTGAGATCTTGTACCTATTAACACTCCTTGTTTACTTCCTGTTGTTCCTTTCTTTCAACTCCTGACAGCCATTAGTTTGTTTTGTGTCTCTAGCTTTGCCTGTTGTGTGTATTCCATATTCATGACATTATAAAGTACATGGCCTTTTTTTTTTTTTTTTGAGACAGGGTCTCACTTTGTAGTTCAGGCTGGCCGTGAGCTCACTATGTAGCCCAGGCAAGCCTCAAACTCAGCAATCCTCCTGTCTCTACCTCCCGAGTGCTGGGATGACAGGCGTGAGCCACCATGCCCAGCACTGTGGTATGCGGTATTGATTGCTGGTGGGTGTGAGTTTCCACGCCCAGCATTGTATGTGGTTACCTGGGATCGAACTCAGGACCTTGCGCTTGCGAGGCAGGCACCGGAACCACTGAGCTAACCCTCCGGCCCGGGTACATGGTCTTTTGTGTCAGGCTTCTTTCACTTAGCCTGTTCTCAAGACTTAGCATGTGGTAAGGTGTCTCTATACCTCGTTCCTTCCCATCCAGAGCTCTTAAAATGCCTTGTAAGGTTCTGTCCAGTTGTGTACTCTCACCTCATCTGCCATTACTTTCTCCATTCTTCTCACTCTGTTCCAGTCCACTAATTTTCCTTATGTTCCTCAAACTTGTCAAGCATGCTTTGGCCCCAGAAATTTTCCTTTTTCTAGGTAGCCATATAACTTGCTTTCTAACCTTCTTAATTCTTTGTTCATATGCCAGGTTCTAAGTGAAGTTTTTCTTGCCATTCTTTTTAAAAATGACTTTCCCCAAAATGATCGACACATCATTTGCAGTGTGTCTATGTGTATACACACTAAACCATATGTGCATACACACACACACACACACACACACACACGGTTTATAAATTATAGTTTAAAGATAGGTAATGTGTAGAATGAAGTAGATGTTAATAGCATCTCAGGGAGTCTGGTTAGGAAACCTTGTTAGTATTGCATATGAGAAGAGTATAGACCTTGGGTTGGGAGAGTAGTCAGAATGGAAAAAAGGATGTAGTCATTCAACATTATTAAGTACTTGTGTATACCCGATATGGTGCTAGTGCTAAAAATATAAAGATAACTATGATCTCTGCCTCAAGAAGTTTACTGTACTACCTAATATGATGTAATAGGGAAATCCCTTAAAGAGTTTTATCCAGATCCCTAGATTTGGATCTTATGTTTTTAAGGACTTGTGAGAATACAAGGTGAGGTGAAGGTAAGGTGGACTTATATTTTGTAAGAGCTTTTTGCAGAAATGTTGTATATTTTATGTCTGTTGAATATTTGAAATGAGTAGTACAACACTGAAACTGATTTTTAAATTGTATTTACTTTTTATATGTTTTAATGACCACTATATTAGATATTGCATATCTACTAAATTCTGAGATAGATGTTCATAAAAATGTATTATATCACAGTGATATTTGTTTGGTAATAGAACTGTGCAACTCATGATTCTTTATCTTATCTGTTTCACTGGTGTGTGTTACAACTTGCATGTGACTATATATCGAAGAGGTAGAATCAGAGGATTTAGAAATGTACTGATGAATGATGAATAGAGAAGTAAAAATTTTAATTTTAGGAGTTGGAGGCTTATGATGAGTAATGTCATTGACACAGGAAGAATCAGTCGTGTGATTTTTGACTGCTTTATTTTGCTTTCCAGGTTGCAGTTTGTAACTTGGCTTCCCTGGCCTTGAATATGTATGTAACATCAGAGCACACATATGACTTTCAGAAATTGGCTGAAGTCACTAAAGTCATTGTCCGAAATTTGAATAAAATTATTGATATAAACTATTACCCTGTCCCAGAGGTATGAATACATTTTTCTGCTTATTGATATATTTTTTTTCTTGTACTGAGGATCAAAGTCATGACCTTGTGGTAGGCTGCAGATCCACTGAGCTCAATCCTCAGCCCTTTTTATTGGTAATTATTAAAATCCAAGATGGAGTATAGCTATCATGGTCTGTTCTGCTCATCTTAAATTATAAGGAGTTATCAGTGAAATAGCATGAGGTGACTGAGATAAAGAGGTAATTTGTGAGCTGGGCATAGTTGGAAGGTGGAAGCAAAAAGATAGTGAGTTTCAGGATTACCTGGGCTGGATAGTGAGATTCTGTCTTAAAAAACATGAAAAAAGGATAATGTACATCATTAACACAGAATCTTAGCTTCTTGTGTTCAGTGATACTTTTTCTTTTTCTTAAAATCTTTTGATACAAAGGCACACTTATCAAATAAACGTCATCGCCCTATTGGAATTGGTGTACAAGGCCTGGCAGATGCTTTTATCCTGATGAGATATCCTTTTGAGAGTCCAGAGGCACAGTTATTGAATAAGCAAATCTTTGAGACTATTTATTATGGAGCCCTGGAAGCCAGCTGTGATCTAGCCAAGGAACATGGCCCGTATGAAACCTATGAAGGCTCTCCAGTAAGCAGAGGAGTAAGTACATGGATGAAACTTCTTTTGCCTGTGAGTAGCTGGAATTGAAGAATGGTTATCCCCTCTTTGAAAGAATATGTCTACATATTAATCCCTGGAACCTGTGGCTATTAGCTTTATCGTTTCAAAGAGGACCTTTGCAAGTGTAAGTAAGGATCTTGGGATAAGGTGGATCATCCCAGATTTTTCAGTTGGGCCTTAACTCCAGTTAACAGTTATCTTCCAAGAATCACAGAGAAGGGGAACCAACATGACCACAAAGGCAGAGATTGGAGTGACAGCTACCTAAGCCCAGGATGCTGACAGACATATAAGTTAGAAGAGGCAAGGGACAAAATCTCTGGAAGGAGCATGGCTCTTGAAACATGTTGATTTTGGGCTTTTGGCCTCCAGACACATGAGAGAATGAATTTTCATTTTTTTTAAGCTACTATATTTATGGTAATTTGTTGTATTAGCTATAGGAAACTTCAACGCCTTTATCTTGTAAAGTTAAAAGGATATAACAATGGTACTCTGTTTTAATATCTTGTATTTATAACTAATCATTACTAAAAGAAAAGCTGTCTGGATTAGTTTTTTGTTGCTAAATTTAGTGGATTAAAATAACATACATTCATTATCTCAAAATTTACAGAGATTATGAATCTAGGTTGCCTTAGTTGTGCCCTCTTCTCTGGGTTTCCTAAGACTGTGGTCTCTGAAGCTCAGGGTCCTTGTCCAAGCTCACTTTGTGGCTGGCAGAATTCATTTCCTGGTAGATTTAGACCATATGACATCTTTCTTCTTTCAGGCAGGTGGGAAAGACAGTCTCGCATTTCACAAAGGGTATAGTTTACTCCCTCCTTAGAGCGCTCATCCCTTTTGTTCAAATCAAGATCAACTGATTTGCAATTAGGGGCTTAATTACATGTGCAGAAGTTCTTCATCTTTGCCATAATTTTGGAAGTTAAGTTCATTATACCCAGGTTCTATCCACACTCAAGTTGGAAGAGATTGTAAATAGCCCGTGCACCAGGGACTGGGAATCTGGGGAGCCCTCTTACAGTTCTGCCTCCCATACTGCCATTATTATTATTGTCCTTTTCCTCCATGTAAAATTTTAGTTCTGGGATTTCTGCTAATATTTAAGAAATTTAATGTGTAGTTGTTTGAATTGTTTGAAAATAGGTACTTTTAGCTAAGTAGACAGATCAAGGCAATGAAAATAAGGTTAGAATAACACTTTTATTATAGAAGGAATGTATCTCATAAACATGCTTTCATGAGTGGTACGATTTCCTGGTTTTGTGGGTAGGATATAGCCCCTCTGAGAATACACAGGAAGGCTGTGGGAAGAGGGGACCGTAACCAGTTCAGTTAGCCTGCTACTGATTCAAAGTCACTACACGGAAGTTTGTTTAAGGGAGACCTCTGGACTTTGTATTCCTCACATTGGGACTAGAAGAATTCATTGGCAATTACTTGTTTATTTGTCATAGTTTTAAACTGCTGTAGAGTGACATCATAAATTTTTTTCTTAGATTCTTCAGTATGACATGTGGAATGTTACTCCCACAGACCTATGGGACTGGAAACTTCTCAAGGAGAAGATTGCAAAGTAAGTGAAGAGATGCAGGAAGGCTTGGATTCTCTTGGCTCTTCAGAAATTAAGAATGTCATTGTAACTTCTGAAACTTAGCTTCCTCCTCTTTTAAATGGAGCTAAAAAGTAATTACCTCACATAACTGTTTTTGGGAAAAATAGAGGGTAAGAAAATGTAGTATGGGCTGGAGATTTAGCTCAGTGGTTCTGGCGCCTGCCTAGCAAGCGCAAGGTCCCTGGTTTGATCCTTGGTAACCACATACAACAATACCAAGCATGGTGACTCATGCCCACCAGCAATCAGTACCACACACCACAGTGCCGGGCGTGGTGGCTTATCCCTGTCATCCCAGCACTCGGGAGGCAGAGGCAGGAGGATTGCTGAGTTCAAGGCCTGCTTGGGCTGCATAGTGAGCTCAGGGCCAGCCTGGACTACAATACAAAGCGAGACCCTATCCCCCCAAAAAAAAAGAAGAAAGAAAGTAAAACCCCTTTCTTCTGTCAGCCACTTGTCCCGCAAAGCAAATAAAAACTGCATGAGAGAAAAGTTTAAAAATTGTCTTTATGGGTTCAATCTGAGCAGCTTCTTGCCTCAAAGTAACTTGTTCTGTTTCCCAAAGATAGTGTTTGTTAATAGTGTATATTTTTCTAGACCTTTGTGGTTATGTCAAATGTGACATTCTGAGACTTTTTATTTAGTGTTTTATTTTGGTTATCATTCACTTTTAACATACATAGTTTACTGCATGGTTTTAGTAGTCACAGTCAATTCCATAGTTTGGATATATCATATATGACTTTCACAGCATTTTCCTCTGTAGACTGATGATGTTGCTGTTTTAAACATGAAGTAATAAAGACATGAATGTAGTTAGTTTGCTTGATGCCTTATAACTAGTAAGTGAAAGGTTGAAAACTGAGTAATTTAGTGTCCATCAGGATCTGAGGCGCTGCCAAGCCCACTTTGAATCAATAGGTATGAAAGGTAGGAAAGACATGCTTTTTGTGTTAGAGAAACTTAGGTAAAGTAAGACGGGTAACACAGATAGGTAAAGCCTATGTAAAGGTATGGGCCATCAGCAATGTTTGTAGGACAAACTTTCTAGGAATTTCAAATTGGTAGTAGAAGAAATCAGGAATATATTCCAAACATAATTTTCCCACTTTTCAGGATAATAGAGAGTTGTTGTGAGACATGACTAGTTCTAGCCACTTTCATATGATTAGGTACTTTGAACAGAATGAGGATGTTGAATGAATGTATGCTGATGCAAATGCGGGACTCTAGAATTGTGACTTGAGCAGTTCTCTGGGTATGAGAGACTGTCAAGTCCTGTGATTCCTGAGTGCCATAGTACAGGTGGCAAAAGCTGTAATGGTAAGGAATGCTGGCAGTAAGACTTGTTCTAGATCTGTTGAGGGGCCAGGGATTTTAGAAATGAGTAAGCAGTAACATTATCTATGCCATGGAATTGTATCCCTATAGGAGTTGTATGTATGTATGTATGTATGTATGTATGTATTTATTTATTTATTTGCCTACTTACTTATAAGACAAAGTCTCACCATGTGGTCCATTATGGCCTTGAGTGTACAGTGATCCTCCTGCTTCAGCCTCCTGAGTATTGGGGTTACAGTTGTGGACCACCATGCTTTGCCCTATAAGAGTTTAACTGAAAAGTTAATATGTGAATTAAAGGAATGTATGAGTTAATTCCTGGCATTTGCATGTGCTACAGAAATGTAAAGTAACTTTAGCACTAGTAACTAAGAGTTTCTTTTTCTTTAGGTATGGTATAAGAAACAGTTTACTTATTGCCCCAATGCCTACTGCTTCAACTGCTCAGATCTTGGGGAATAATGAGTCCATTGAGCCTTATACCAGCAACATCTACACGCGGAGAGTCTTGTCAGGAGAATTTCAGGTGAGAAGTTCACAGCCAGACAGATCTTTCAAAACCAGGATGTTGGCTGTAAGTGCTCACTCATACTTAATATGTCCCTTTTCTTTGGGGGCAAAGTCTTGATACAGATGGTCCCATCTGTAATATTTTTCTTGTGTTATTTCAATACATAAAAAAATCTCATAAATGTCTGTTGAAAGGAGGAGTGATTAGGAGTTGAGTATGGAACCAACTTGTCGATATTAGAATTCCCATGATATCTAATTATATATCATTGATATATGATACAACCTCAAATGCTTAACTTGGGATCATGAAGATGTATATAGAAATATCACTTAAGACTAGTTCTCAGATTTTTCAGTCTTTCTTTTCTTTTGGTACTGGGCGTCAAACTTGGAACCTTGCACTTGTGAGGTAGGTGCTGAAACCACTAAGCTAAATCCCTGGCCCTAATTCTCAGACATTTTTCCAATTAGTTTCTGTTGAATAGGATCTTTTTTTTTTTTTTAATTCCCTAGTCTTTTTTTTTTTTTTTTTTGTAGTACTGGGGATCGAACTCAGGTCCTTGTGCATCCAAGGTTGGCACAGTACCACTTGAGCTAAATCCCCAGCCCCTCCTGGTCATTCTTATGTGCAACTAGGACTAGGAACCATTAATGTAAAATAACATTTGTGAATTTCCAGATATCCTGAAATAAAATTTTATACGATTTTGGGAAGATGTCATCTTTTTCTTCCCTCTCCTTTTCCTTTTTTTCTTTTTTTTTTCTTGAGAGACAAGATCTTATATATAGCTGGTCTTAGAATTGTAATCCTGTCTTGGCCTCCTTTTTTTTTTTTTAATTGAAAATACTTTTGAAGGCTGGTTATATAGCTTAGTGGCAGAGTGCTTGCCTACATGTCCCCAGCTCTGCCAAAAAAAAAAAAAAACACCTTTTTTTCAGCCTTACTGAAGTATAGTTGACAAGTTGTGTGATCCAAGGTGTACAGTGTGATGAATTGATATATGTGTGCATTGTATAATGATCTACTAATAGCCGTCAAGATCTTAAAGGAATGTAGATCTCATATGGTGGTTGGGCCTCTCAGTTTTGTAAAAAGTAGAATTTACGGAGCAATTTAATGTTAAATAATTCTTATATTAATCTTACTTTGAGTTCTAACCCTTTGATCTGATGTAGGCCCTGTCAGCGATACTTGTTTTATCACATCTTTTCTACTTTTCTGTTCAGATTGTAAATCCTCACTTACTGAAAGATCTTACGGAGCGAGGCTTATGGAATGAAGAAATGAAAAATCAGATTATCGCATGCAATGGCTCTATCCAGGTATAGAATGAAAATGCAGCTTGCTCTTTAGGAGTTGAACACTGTGATGCCCACCTAATGGAGAAACGGAGAGGAAAATGGCTATTCATAATGGTCATATAGGCTCTACTTTGAAGCTGTGGTTCTTTCTTTATTGTGGTAGATTATATGGTTCTCACATAGCCCTTATGCTCTTGTTTGTACAATAATCGAAAACAGTATTCTCAGTTTTTCTTTTCTTCCATCAGTACATGTTGTGGTAGATAACGTTTACATTCATAGTACGGAGTAAGTACTTAACATACCTTGTCTTTTTATTTTTCACTTATCTCCTTCTTCCTCTATCTTTAGGTCCCCTTAGCATTTGCAAAAGAATCTGTCTCCCTGTTCCCGTTATCTGTCTTTCATTTTGTAATTTAAGTTATGTATACTTTTTATATAAGAGAAGTTATGTGATACTGAAGCTTATATGTCTGATTTATTTCGCTTAACATTGTAGTCTCATGTTACATCAATTTTCCTAACAAATGACTCGTTTATCCATAAGAAAATACCATATTTTCTTTGACCATTCATCTGTCGATAGACACAGAGGCCACTTCCAAGAGTTAGCTATTATGAGTAGTGATACTATAAATCTGTGTGTGTGTGTGTGTGTGTGTATCACTATGATACGATTTTTTTAACTCTTGGGAAGAAGAGGAATAGCTAGCTGGGTTGAGTGGATCTTCTAGTTCTAGGGGTTTTTTTTGCTTTTTTTTGGAGACAGGGTCTCACTTTGTAGTTCAGGCTGGCCCTGAGCTCACTATGGTGCCCAGGCAAGCCGCCGCGAACTCAGCAATCCTCCTGTCTCTGCCTCCCGAGTGCTGGGATTACAGGCGTGAGCCACCACGCCCAGCATTATATGTGGTAACCGGGGATCGAACTCAGGTCCTTGCGCTTACAAGGCAGGCGC
>PVIC010021524.1:0-22783 GCA_004025085.1 Thryonomys swinderianus
AAAAATATTTTTTAAACATCTAGTAGGTACACATTAAAATAAGTGAATGGTAAAATTAATCTTAATATATTCCATACAATCCAGTCTATCTAGATATTATTACCTTAACGTTTCTACATGAAAAAGTTATTGAAGAAACAGTTACACTTTTTTTGAAATGCAGGGTGTATGTCTTACACATCTCGGTTTGGGTGCCCAGTGGCTATCTGAGGCTGGCGACTTCTGTCACACACAGCACCACCCCCAAGAAGGGGAGGATTAATTGTGAGGTCAGAAGCAGTAAGCAAATCATCTCTCAGTACTAACTTTGGGAGACATAAGCCTTTTGCCTCCTTTTCTAAAAAATAAATTTTCTTTACCAAAAGGCCTCTTTTTCAACCTGCACAAGCTACATGTTCGTCTTTCCCAACCATTTTTTATGCTGTTTCCTGATGTGAAAACACTCCGCCACTGTAATAGGCCGGTAGAAAGATAATGTGGAGGACCTAAACCTATTTTAATTACTGCTTCCTTGTCTTCCCATGACCCTTCCTTTTTTCTTAACTATTGTTACAGCTCATAGAGAAAATCAATTCCAAAACAATTTCCTAGACTCTTTCTGTATTGGCCTTTTCACTTTGGAGAAGCAACTTCTTACACGAGGCAGGTCAGAATTCCTAAACCTCCAGCTTCAACAAGGAGTGGCCTGTCTGAGAGCTACCCCCATGTATGAACTTGTCTAATAGTTTTTAAATCTAACACATAATTTGGGTGACTAATATCCTCTGGGATAGAGCAAACATTTGGTTCCTTCTGACTCCACCCAGGTTCTCAAGAGGGCCTCCAAAGCAGGCTGTGGTGCTTGTTTATTGTGTCGAGGACTTTCCGCACGGAAGCCAGGTCATCCCGAGTGAGTGCCCTGGTCCTGCACTGGTTGGCCTGGTAACAGAGCCCTTGGTAGACAACTGCCGGGACATCAGATGTTTGGGTCCATTGGACAAAGAAGAAAGCTCAGCCTTCTGGCAAGTCTCTTAGCCGGGGAGAGGTTCAAGTGTCGGGCTTGGGAGAGCAATGGAGGAAAGAGAAAAGGGGGAGATAAATACAAGGAGAAGTAGAAGCAGGTAGGAAGTAGGAGGACTTGTCGGTTGGGAAGACAGGAAGCCATCACCGAGAGACATCAGGATTTCCCAGAAAATCCAGGAAGAGCCATGGAGCCGCCTGCGTGTCATTCCTCTTGCTGGTTTCCTAACTTCAGCTCGCTGCGCACTGAAGTGGAAGTCTTCAACATGTTAGCTATGGAAAAACCTGGGAGAGGGAAAGGGAAGTCAGCTATTCCTTGTCCCATTTTTCTCTAAAACAATGCTCGCTGGCACTGTGGGACCAGCAATTTGACATTCTCTTCCTGCACTCGGGG
Source organism: Thryonomys swinderianus (assembly GCA_004025085.1). Lineage (NCBI taxonomy): Eukaryota > Metazoa > Chordata > Mammalia > Rodentia > Thryonomyidae > Thryonomys > Thryonomys swinderianus. Next base: position 1,394 of record PVIC010021524.1, read on the forward strand.
CCATACTTCCTTCACTGCCTGCCCCACTGTAGTTCTCAAGACTTTAATTACAGGGAGGGCGAAGACATTTCGTCTGTCTGAAAAACAAGTCAGGCATTTTTTTCCCTTGCTCCTTTTAAATCCTGGGATTTTCCATCATTAGCCCTCAGATGGATTCTTAAATAGTTTCTTGCTACTCCCTGTCTAGCTAGGTGTCTCTAGATACACACACACACACACACACACACACACACACACACACACACACTCAGATTGAATGAAGCAGCGGGCAGCGCCTTACTGACAGCAGCAATTTCAAATCTTTTGTTGAAAGAGGAGAGACGACCCAGGTTTTCCCAGTGATGAGCCGACAAGAAGCCAGGAGAAGCAGCTCGCTGTGTGACCCTGGGGCCTGGCTGCCCTGGACCTTAGCTGTCCTCAGGTGGGGCCACCTCCCTCTGTCGTTTCAGGAGCACGGAGGTCCGGGACCCTCGTGCAGAGGCCTGCATGGGGCGGGGGGGTGGTGTGAGGAGACAGATCACTGCCACAAAGAACTCAGAGGCTCTTTTTCCTGGAACAAAATCATTCTGCCTTTTCCCTTTCAGAGCCCTGAGTAGCCAAGAACCTGATAATTTTTACAAGATGCATTCGGCATAGTGAACTGTGCATCTAAGGAGATCGTTGGCACAGTTATTAGATTTGTGATCTTGAAAAGTCCCATTTGTGAGACTCCCTTCAAACCAACATTCATGGTGATTTTTAAAAATGGGCCATCCACCACTGATCAATTTTTTAAGTGCAGCTACAGAATTATTATTCCACCATAAAAGCTATGAAGCTCTGATATGTGCAATAGCAGGGACAAAGTTTGAAAATATTATGCTAAGTGAAAGATGCCACAAAAGACCACATATTGCATAATTTTGTGAAGTATCTAAATTGACAAATCCACAGAGATTGACAACAGATTAGAGGACCGAGACGGGAGAGAACATCAGAGTCTACTAATGGGTACAGGGCTTCCTTTTGGAGCAATGGAAGAATTCCGGAACTAGATTGTAGTGGAGCAAACATTATTTCTGTCAGATTCTATGCTGTGTGAAATTTTTAAAGCATGACTTTTAAGGAACAGGGAAGACATCCTAACTCTTATCTTTAGCACAGATCTTCGTTCTTGGGTTGAACCTTAAATTTTGTGCTCATTAAAAACTACCCAGCATTAATCAACCACCAATTTTCCCCAATCAGCCACACAGGAGAATACTTGATTAGGCAGTCCAGTGCCCGCCAGCCACATGCACACTGACCTTGGCTGGTATGAATCATGGAAAGGCTGCTGTCTCAAGGCCAGCCCACAAAGCCTTCTCACAAAAGCAACGGAAAGCAGTCAAGCAGAGACGTTCTTCAAACCGGGGCACTGGAAGATTCATTACACACTGGGAACTTTCCCTCAATGAACACAGAGTGGCTCGAGGTCTGCGCTGCTCATTGGTTGGCTTTTTAGTTAACAGGGAGACGGATATGTTGATAATATGCACAAGCCTCTTCAGAACAGAGATGTAAGCACCTGTTAACGGTGCCACCTTGGAAAAAAGGGCAGGAGCAGGGGACTTTGCTTGTTGTATGTTCTTTTCAAAACCATTTAAACTTTTGTAATGAGGGGAAAGAATAAATGTGATTTGAAAAGAAAAAGAAAGCACATGTATATAGGGGGTGGGGGTTGTAGGGTGGGTAGAGATATGGGTAAAAATGATAATTAACTCATGTCACATACTGCTACAAATTCCCCAATGTTGAGTGTGATTGTGAAATGTATATAAAATGTACCAATAAAGAATTCAATTTAAAAAATTTTAATCATGTTCTTATATGACATAAAACAAATATATTGCTATAATTATATCTGTACATAAATATTTATACTTGCATATAAATCCAGACAATTCACAAATATAAAAAGTATCCGCTAGGTCGTTTGATTTTCTCAACTGAGTCTCATTAGAAAACAATCAGTAGCATTCAAACCGAAGACATTCTACAGCGTCACTTGGAAAATGTCGGGGTTATAAAGAACAACAAGAAAGCGCTGAAGAGCTGCTCCAGAGAAAATGAAGTTCAAGGAACAAGAAACAACAGTGGGGCATGAGTCCCACTTGGATCTTAGCTCGGAAATTCCCCTCAATTGTGTAAAGGACATTATTGAGATAACTGGGAAATTTCAAAAATGGATTGTATCTTGGATAGGGTATTCTATCAGAGATCAGTGTTAAAATTCCTATACGTGATAATTACAAAAGTGCTGCTGCTGATTGTCCTTGAACAGAAATACCGCCTCACTAAAACCTCATGGTGTGTCCTCAGCTCCTTATTCACCAGATCTACCACCGTGCGACTTCTGGCTCTTCTCCACAGTCAAAATAACTAGGAAAGGTCAAGGTTTTGAATCTGTTCAGAACATAAAGGCCACCATGATGGCACAACAAAAGACACAAAGTAAGACGTCTAGAACCATTTAAGAAAGTAGCAAGAATGATAAAATAAAGCAAGGGAGAATATTTTGAGGGGATTAATGACCATGTATCTCATACTATAATTATTTTAATTATTCAGGATAAATAAAATGTGGGGGTTTTTTAATAAAATAGAGTACTTTGCAGCCATAAAGAAGGATAAACGAGACATTTATAGCAAAATAGATGCAACTTGAGGCCATACTCATAAGTGAAATAAACAGGACACACATGTGTAAATACTGTACCATTTCTCTAGTGACAAACTAAAATGTAAATGAGGTCCAAAATATATGATAGATATTGTGAAATAGGAAGAAAATGTTCAAATGGGAAAGAAATCTTGAGGGGGAGAGGAAAGCAAGAAAGTGAAAGAAAAACTTGATGATAAAAAGAAAAAAACACAACCAAAGCTTATATATAAAGGGGAATGGTGGGGTTGAAGGCAGGGAAAGGGAACAGGGAAATATAGGAACCAAGAAATGGTATGTACAGGTACAAATTCTCAATGTTGAGTGCGGTCAGATGTATACTTAAAATGTAACTAGAGCCAGAAATTTAGCTCAGTGTTTCCAGCACCTGCTTAGCAAGCACAAGGTCCCTGGTTCAGTTCCTGGTAACCCCATACAACAGTACCGGGCATGGTGACTCACACCTACCAGCAATCAGTAACACACACCACAGCGCCGGGCCTGGTGGCTCACGCCTGGCATCATAGCACTGGGAGGCAGAGGCAGGAGGACTGCTGAGTTCAAGGATTGCCTGGGCTACGTAGTGAGCTCAGGGCCAGCCTGAACTACAAAGTGAGACCCTGTCTATAAATAAATAAATAAATAAATAAATAAATAAATAAATAAATAAATAAAAAAAAGTAACAAGTCAATGAAGGGAAATTTTTAAAAGAATTAACTTAAATATTCACCTTATTTTTATTGTATCATATGTAAATATAAATATATGCTAAAGAGATGAAGTTGCATGAGTACAGCTAATGTGTGTATATAAAGTGAGTGTAACCTTCACATTTTTAACCAAAAAATGTCCCTAAAAAGAAAACAGAAAAGGAAATGCTGAATTTTATTATTGTAATTACAGCAAAAGAAAAAGGCAGAAGCCATGGTGTGAAGTTTCAGTTCTGAACCACTGGACAGAAGTTTCAGTGGAATTTTCTTTACCCTTAATTTAATAACAAACCAATATTCTCAACAAACGGATTGCTTCTGCCTGTTTGCTCAGGGAAGCTACCAAGCCAATCTGGACACAAGCAGAAAAACCATTTGGAGAGAGAATTTTAGCCAGTGGAATTATATTTTATGAGGTTTACCAGATCTCCATTCCTCCCACTTCACCGATTCTTCATTTATACATACATACACCTTGCCTCTGGTGCTTCAGAGGGTTGCTTTGACCTGCAGTAAATCCAGACTCTGTAGAGTAACTCATCTCTTTATAGCAGGCTACTCTGGCTCATGGAACAACCAGTGAGAAACTTTCTGTTCTAGGCCAAACTTGCCTTGAATACCATGTCTGCCATTCTCGTGTTCTGTTCTTTTGCCCAGCTAAACTTTTCTAACCTAAGTTTATTCATTTCTAAAATGGGGGTGACATTAAGCTTATTTGCTCCATAGGGCTATTTCGACAGTTAATAAAATTATGCATGCGTTATATCCAGAACTTAGAAAGCACACCATAAATCAAAATGCAATTACTTTTTAAAAATATCTTACTTTGCCAGAGATTTACCTCATTGAGTCCAATGCCTGTCTAGCAATCTCAAGTTCCTGAGTTTGATCCTGGTAACCACATACAATACCAGGCATGGTGACTCACACCCACCAGCAATCACTACCACATATCTCAATGCTGGACATGGTGGCTCACTGCTGTAATCCCAGCACTCAGGAGCCAGAGGCAGGAGTACTGATGAGTTTGAGGCTGACCTAGACTACATATGAGCCCAGGGCCAGCCTGAACTACAAAACGAGACCCTGTCTCAAAAAAAAAAAAAAAACACACACACACACACAACAACACCAAAAATCTTATTTTGAAGGAATCTGATTGTAATGTATGAAAATCAAAAATCATTTTCAGAGGTTGCCTTAATCGAAGAGAAGCATTTTAATTTTTTCCTGAATGATTCATTATAATCACAATCATTGAAAAATGATACTTTTTAAGAGCAAACATTACACAATGACATTTCCAAGGTTTAATTATTCCTACTATTTAGCTACTTATCTTTTCAATTTTCACACAAAGCTAATCATTAATATTATCATATTCTAGAAGTAATTATTTTAAAAGCTTTTACTGTAATAGCTGAAGTCTCTCTGGCTAGTTCTGGTACCAAAGAAGGTAAAAATGTTTATTTTATTTTTTTTTAGTACTGACATAGAAGAGATTGATTTCTGATGCCAAGAAATCACTTAACATTCATGTGACTTCAACTTCAAGGCATCTTGAAATATGTTTATCCTTAATCAAAATTCTTCTAGAGGCAAAATGCCAACTTGTTCACCTCACTCCTACCTTCCCCCACAAATCAAGAAGGTTGGATTCAAGGTCATGAACTAATGCTCATCAGGGGTCCAGGCCAACACTCTGGGATGTCTTCCACTCTGCATCCAGCAGCTGCTAGACAGCAGTGGTCCAGTTCCTCTCAGCACATCTTTCCTGAAGGGTATCAGATATTGCTTCCAGAAGAGAAACTGGAGCGCAAACATGGAAAGATTTCCAAGCTTAGGCCTTAGAGTCTATCACTCATTGTATGAAGTGTCCATAAAGGATCTACACATTTTCAAAACAGCCTCTATAGCATATTTCAACTTGAGGAAAAGCGTTTTGTTGTTGTTGTTCATTTGCTTGTTTTTTACAATGTTTTTTACATTCTCAGAACTTTTATTTTTAAACTGTTAGCTAATAAACATTTTTTAGTAAAAAATTGTTCCACCAGAGGTACTGTGAGCTGGCAAATACTAGGCATTATTTTAAGCAGTTTGTGAATATTAAATAATACAACCTTTAAAATAAGCATATGAGGGCCAGAGGCTTAGCTCAGTGGTTCCGGCGCCTGCCTCACAAGCGCAAGGTCCTGAGTTCAATCCCCGGTAACCACATACAATGCTGGGTGTGGAGACTCAAGCCCACCAGAAATCAATACCACATACCACAGTGCCGGGCGTGGTGGCTCATGCCTGCTATCCCAGCACTTGGGAGGCAGAGACAGGAGGATTGCTGAGTTCGAGGCTTGCCTGGGCTACATAGTGAGCTCAGGGCCAGCCTGAACTACAAGGCGAGACCCTGTCTCAAAAAAAAAAAAAAGCATATGAGATTATCTGAGATTATCCCCATTTAGAGATGAAAAAAATAAGGCCAAGAGGCTAAGAAACTTGCCAGAAGCCATAAAAAGATGCCAGAAATGTTTTGCTAAGCAAAATGCAGAATACTAGTATTATCTCATTTCTATTAGAATGAAGTGTGTGTGTGCATATCTATGTGTATTATAAAGGCATAGAAAAGGGTTTGTGCAGGTACATTTTAGTCACAGATTACTTCTAAGTAGAGGAATGGTGAAGTTGAAGAGGTTCACAAGGTTTTCAGATTTTGTTCCTTTTACTTAACATTTAAATATTTTATAATGAGAATGTTTTAGGTATTATGTACATAATTTTATACTTTAGAAATCTCAAATCAAGCTCTGATTCTAACCAAGCAACAGAAATGAACTTATCCTTCCCTTGGAGGTTCATAGAACTCTATTTGTAACTCATTTGTCAAGTGTGCAAAGAAGCACTCATTGCACACCTATCAGCCATTGTGCTAAGAGCTATCTCTGTACTATCTCACTGAGTCATCACAAAATTCCTGTAGCACTAATATAAATTAACAATTTCATTTCAAATTTCAAAAGTGTACTTCGGGAGTATGTGGCTGATAAAAACAATTTAGGTAGTATTTTATGTAGCATTTTCTTTTGCCTCTGACAGAGAAACACTGTAAGACAGAACTTTGCCTTGCCCTCATGTTTGTTTGTTGGTTGGTTGGTTTTCTTTAACAAAATGTTTTAGTCCAGAATTGTAACAATTTGTACTGCTAATTCCTGCCCACTGTATCAAAATGTTTTGTGACTGTTTAAACTGTGTGACCTTTCAGGAATGTTCTATTAAACCCTGCCCTCTCACAACTTTTATAACTCTGCCCCTTTGCTTCTGTGAGCATACTACCTGCTACAGCCTACTCTGTAGATACCTATATAAAGAGGCTCTGGTTTCTGATAAAATGCTCACTCTGAGTAGGAACTCCTCTGAGCTCACTGACTTAATAAAGGTTCTTTGCCACTTCTTCAAGTGATCATAGGATTCTCAGGTCTTCAAATTGCAAGGGCAGCCACACTGAGCTATAATGCATAGCTGTGCTTCAGAGCTGTGACCCCAGAGCTGCAACACTGAGCCGCAATGCTCAGCAGTGTCTCTGAACTGTAACACTTGTCTGTAACCAAGCTGCTCCACTCTATTTTAACACACCTATTACCATTTCTTCTTCCTAAGGACAGCGGTGAGATAGGAAACTCCATTAATACTTATTAATTATTATTCCTAGAGTATACTGGTCCCAGCTTATATACATGAGAACTAAGGCTCAAAAATATTTATTTATGAGTATTCAAACATTAATTTTATATTTATCCAAAAAAATAAACAATTGACCCAAGACCTCAAGTGAATTAGGAGTACAAAGTAGAAATATGAACTCAATCTTCAGCCAAATGTTGTTTTTTTGTTTTATTTTGTGAGATAGAGTCTTGCCATGCAGTACAGGCTGGCTTTGAACTCACTATGTAACCCAGATGGACTGGAACTTGCAGGAATCTTCCTGTCTTTGCCTCCCAAGTAGTGGGATTACAAGTCTGCACCACCATGCCTACTTTCAACCAACTGTTTTTATGCCAGTGCTTGACTGAACTTGTGTAACCATCTTCCATATTAATGCCAACGACTGGTCATAGAGCAGATATCAGATCCAGGAGGGGTCAGGGCTGCCATTTCATGGGTAGCCCTCAATCCTGGTTCCACATTAGAGTCATCTGGATGATTCCTGGCTCTCAGAGGAATTAAATCAGAATCCCTGTCTTGGGTAGGGATCAGATAGCTATATTTTTTTTAAAAGCTCCTCAGTGATCTAATGTATAGCCAGAGTTGAGACCCAACAATCTAGCTTTTAGGAAGAAAGCCGGTATTATTTCTGGTGCTAAGTCAACTGACAGTGGTATGAGAAGGCTGTCTGAGAAGTCCCTTGAGTTGTTGTCTGGGCTCAGAGGGAGAGAGTGCTGGAATAGAGGGTGTTATGTATAGTCACCAACTGCCTCCAACACAGGAGACATGGAGGGTGACTCAGGAGGGTAGAGGCACACACACTGTGTGCCAGCCATGCCTAATCTATCCTAAGTACTTCACTTTAAAACCAAGGAAACCAAGGCCAGGGAGTTCATGTGATTTTCCACGATAACAAAACCAGCGAGCAACAAGGCCAAGTTTAAATGCAAGTCTCCTCACATCTAGGTCAGTCAACTTGTTAAAACAACCAAGAATTTCTCAGCCCAGCTGATAGCCCCCAGAAGGATGCAAAACCAGCCCTGTAATTAACCTGACCATGCACCACCCACCAACTATTTTATATATGTCTGCATCACACGTCTTACATCAGGGGATAAAGAGGCCTTTGAAAAAGGTACTACCCACAGTGGCCAACTGGACATCAGGCCCTTCCAGTACTAAGTCCTGCCCTCTGCGGCTGCCAGTCAGAGAGAGTGCAGGGCTGAAGCTGGAAGACAGAGCCATAAATTCAGTCATTACTAACCCATGGGAGAGGCTGCTCAGGAATGTGCCTGGTAATGGGCACAGGGCTGCCTCCTGTTTGCCCCAGGCACATCTCTCTGGCATGAAATCATCGCCTGTCTTAGAAACCCCACAGGGATGACTCATACATTGTTGGGAGACTCAGGGGTCTGTCATAAAGGCTGCATGAATCACCACTTCCTGACCAACACATGATGGAGACAGCTTCAGGATGCACAGAGGCACAGGAAGGGAGCCTGCTTGCCAAGACCAAGTTATGTATTTTCAGGAAACTGGTTACTTGTAATAAAAATACACACACACACAGCCCAAACTGAAGGTCAAGTTTAGCGCACCTTCTTTGAAAGGTCCCCAGTTCATCATGCTTTTTAAAATGTTACTATTGTGGAAGAAGATAAATAACATCAAATTTTCCATTTTAACCATTTTTAAGTGTACAGTTCATTGGCATTTGTTACATTCCCATTGTTGTACAAACACAACCCCTGCCCAATCTCCAGAACCTTTGTATTTACCCAAACTTAAACTTGGTGCCCATTAAACACTAGTTCCTCATTTTACTTTTCAACTCTGCCCCAGAAACCACTGTGAATTTGTGTCTATTGCTTATCGATATTTTACTTAATCATTTGTTTTTCCACTTGTTACTTTTTAAAGAAAAAATTAATACTGTTTTAGCTTTTTGTTGTATATTTCTTTTGGAATCCTCTATCTACAGAAAAATGACCCTGTGGAATTTCTGTTCCCGTTCAGTAGCTGTAGGTGAGAAGCAGCAAGGGCCAAGGATTGTTCCAAATGAGCAAAGAAGTTCACTTTAGAACATCAAACCCAACACACAAACGTGCATCAGTTCGCCGCCAGCCAATGCTTTCCTCAGGGTGGGGAGCGGGGCTTTTGAAAGGCTGCTGACACCACAGGCCTCTGCATGTCTATGTGGCTCTTGGCCTATGAATCTCAGGGAAAGCAGTGAGATGAGAAGCAGGGCTCATGCATTTTCGTGGCTCTGGTGCTGTACAGCTCTGCAGGATCAAAGAGGCTATTTGCTCACAAGGGCTGTGCTGCTTCCGTTCTCAGTCCCAGGGGAAACCTCACCAAGCCCACTTCCTGCGCCTGGCCATTGGTCTCAGGGCCATCACGGACAACCCTGCAGCATAAATACTCATCAGACGCAGAAAGAGATACACTGCCAAGAAGCCACATTGAGGGTTTGGCCTTTGCAAACGTTCTCAAGAGGGAATCCAGGGACACCTCACTCCACGGCAATTGACCATCAAAAGCCATTAAGATTAGGAAGCAAAAATGTTTTGAACCCAGACTATGAAGCAACCAAGACAGGGTGGTAAGGAATATGAGAAAGTATAAAAGGTGTGGGCTTTTCCTTCAAGGGACATCCTCCCTTGTTAGGAAGCTAAGACTCAGAGACCACGTCTTCAGCTAGGTGATTCCACACGCTTGGAGAAAGAAGGTGTCAGCTCAGTGAGTCCTTCAAAGGAGAAGGTCCCACTTTGGGGGAAGCTGACAACTGAGAGTCTCTTAAAAACAGACTTTCTGGGGTACTCATGTGATGTTTATAAATTTCTAATTTTTAAAAACTCCTATAAAATGGACTTCCCATGCCCAAGCTGTTGACCGGTGAGAGGAAGCCCACCCTCCACCAGCATGAAACAGCTCCTTCTGGCCAACCAGGAGAAGACAGTTTGGCAGCCTGCCAACCCCTCCAGGGCCAAACGTGCAGAGTCTCCAGCTGACTCATTTCCACACCCGTGCTGCTCTCCACCCACAGAACAATCCTGAAGCATTTCGAACAGCGCACACCAAATGCCCTGCTAACATCCCGCCATAACTACAAAGGAAATGAATGGTGTCCACCACGGGCTTTTATTTATACAAATGCAAAACCGTATTAATAAAATCTCAGATTTATAGATCTCCATTTCTGTTGTTCTTATCAATCCTGTTGCTTGGAGTCAAAGAATAGGAATAATACAAAATCAAACTCCTTTAGTAATACAGGAGAAGGACAGCTGGTGGCGAACGCAGGACTGTGATAAATGACTGCAGGCATGGGCTCAGGATGCACACGACAGCTAGGGACATTTTAGAATGGAACTATGACCTAGTCTCACGCACACGTTCTCTAAGTAGACCCTGCCATCAACCCGTGAATGCCCTCCTATCCTTAGGACAAAGGCTATGTTCTTTTCATTTTTTCCCTTTGAAGCATAAACATTTTACTTTTCAAGAATTTCTTACAGCATTTTCTTTCTCATTTCCAAAGAGAGTCACATAAGAAAACAAAAATGTTATCTTCCCCTAAGCCTAGAAACAAAGAAGGGCATACCATTTCTTTTTAAATCACAACATTTGATAAAGACATCATATTACAGTGATACATGCATATGTGTGTTTATAACACATAATACCTGAGAGCTAAATCTTGAAAGCAGCCTATATGTCTATCAACAGATGAGAGAATAAAGAAAATATGGTATTTATATGCCATGGAGTATTACTGTGCCTTAAAGAAGGATTAACTTGAGGCATGTGTAGGAAAATGGATGCCTCTTGAGACTATAATGTTAAGTAAAATAAATCAGACACAAATTTAAATATAGCATGGTTCCTTTTATATGAGAAACTCAAATTATAAGTAAACATTAAAATAAAAGATAGATAATATGAAGTAAGGAGATGAATTTTGTTCGAAGGGGAAAGAAATCAAGAGAGGGAGGGAGGTAGGAAACGAGGGAAAGAAGATGAAAAAAGAATTAAGTTGTATTATGTACCTGTACCAAATCTTCCCCTTAAGGAATTTAATTATTATGCAATACAAATATATATTAATTTTTAAAAACTAAAAGAAAAATCAATCATGACACTTGGAAGTTTATTAATAGAATTCAAAGTGAACAAAAATACTATATATCTCAGATTTCTTTGGTTAAGGCTGTCCCTATGTGGTAAAACTATTTTTTTTCTTTCAGTTTATATTACCAAACCAGTAAAAACCAGAAAAAAAATGTGCATCTAGTGATGGCAGAGAGGGTGTACACGTGTATTCTGGAACTCCCGGGGCTGCCACTGGCCAGAGAGTTTGCTAACATTTTCCTTCTGCAGTTGTCCACATCTGTGATAGCGTTCCATCTTATTGCTTAGACGATTCCCTGGCATTGGACAGGTTGTGGGCCTTGCTTTTTACTTTATTTTTAACGGCTGTCCATTCTGCCAGTCTCCCTGCTGGTGGGGAAGGTGCTCAGGGAGCCAGTGTCACTCACACTGGCCTGCTCAGTGGTTGGAGCAGGCTCTCAGTTGGTGCCTCACCTGCCTGGGTCTCTGCCGTCTTGGGCAGGAGCATGAGGGTGGGGTGAGGATGTTGAGGTACACTGGGTAAGCGGATGGCTGGTGTGGTCCATTGGCCATTTGCTGATTCTTTTGTCTTCAGCCTTTCCCACAGCAGTGACAGCTCAGGTCGCTCTCAAGGACATCCCCGGCCATACCTAACCCTGGAGCTGGTTCCCTGGGGGACTCCACCCTTCTCCTCTCCAGTCTCACCAGCCTGCATTCAGCTGGGATGGGAAAGGCCAGACAACATGGTCACTATCTGTCCCACATGCAAGGCAGGAAGTGCCGCTGTGCATGCTGAGGATAATGCTGAGGGCACCACTGACTTCCATCCAAGAGCTACCTGTGCATGGCAGGGTGATCCAAACCTTCCTTACTGCTGCTTTCCTTTTCCTCATCCTCTTTATTTTCTTTTTCCTCCTCTTTCTCTTCCTTCTCCTCCTCCTCACCTTTACTTCTTCCTCCCCCATGGTGTTCCCTACACCCTCCCCCACATCAGGACCAGGAGCCATATTGCCAGTGACTTCCTCCTAGGGACCCTCTCTCCAGGTCACACTGGTCATTTTGGCTCCCTTTTCTCCATCTCCAATGCTGCACAGATATTTCACCAGATTATTTTTCTTGATCGTAGTCTGGTGCACTCTTCCTCCACGTCCTTGTGATTCATAAATCCATATCCATATCTGACATTGAACCATTTGAAAGTGCTAATGACTTTAGTGGTCAGAGCCTTTTTCTTCACTCCCTGCTAGGATTTCCTGAGCGGGGTGCCTTGGGGTGCAGGTCCCAGGGAGCCTGCAGCAGGCAGAGGTGTTCATGCTACCACCTCTGCTCTGCTCCAGCCCCCACGGCAGGGGGTTGCCTTTGTTAGAATGGCTTGGGCTGAGGCCAGTCAAGATCTCAAAGGACAAGTGACAGTGACAGAGGCGTATAGGAAACTGGGGAAAGGGATGTAACCAGAACCTTTGCAGTTAATTTCTAGTCTCCTGTGGGCCTGACAACACAAGGTAAAATACTTAATAACGAGACTTACAGAAGAAGGTGACCTTGGGCCTGACCCATGCTACTCTGGCTAGCCAGGATGGCTTCCAACCCCCGCTCGCTACACCTTTTACTATGTGTGTCTCGAGTAACAAAAGAGAGAGCAAGGCAGATGTCGGCAATAGTCCTTGAGGAGTTATGTAGATGGAGCATCACAGCATGTGGGACCTCTGGGATCTTTGTTGTTACCTGTGGTGAAGGTAAGAGTTGAGTCCCCAAGTGTGGACACACCACACAGGTCTTCAGTCAGGAGAGCTAGGCCTAGTTACAGTTGTGCAATAGGATCGCTCCTGACAAAGGTAGTAACCTTCACGGGAGATGGCTAGAGCTCCAAGCTTTGCTCCATCTTCCTGAAAGACAAATTTTTAGCAGGGCCTATGGGTCTGTCTGTCCCTGGTGCTTTCTCATGTTCATTTTTCATTTGCCTGGCCTTGCCACTAGCCATGACTTTTCTTTCATGTCTTGAGTTATGTCACTTTCCCTTGACACTTACAGCCTTTGCACATGCTAATCCTCAATCCTAAAACCTAGAATCCTGTTCCATCTCAATCCTCTGTCTAGTTTAACTTGGAAAGTTCTTCAGGTCCCAGTACAAATTTCACTTGCTCGGGGCACTAGTTCCTGATTTCCCTCCCTCCTCACCTCCTTGTCATTATTCTCTGGCCTCATTATCACTCCACCTAAATGAAGGTAACACCTCTCCTGTCATTTTTCAGATTTCCTGAGAGCACTGAGATATTCTCTAGAATGGGAAGAGAGCATACATCTAGTCCAAATGTCTATGTGCTTTCCTATTCTGTAGAGAACCAAAAGCTAAAATATACAGTTTCTAGACTCCCCTTCAGCTACATTTTCAAATGTGATATAAGTTCTACCAATCCAAGGTCCTTATACAGGGATTGAATGTAGAAAGCTGACAAGAGGTGTGAGCCTGTGATATACATTCTGCTGGTACAAATTGTATCTGGAATTCCAGACACTGAAACCAGCAGGATTAATCTCCACTTAAGACAAAAGTAGTCTATTCTTGCCGGGCATGGTGGCTCATGCCTGTCATCCCAGCACTCGGGAGGCAGAGACAGGAGGATTGCTGAGTTCGAGGCTTGCCTGGGCTACATAGTGAGCTCAGAGCTAGCTTGAACTACAAAGCGAGACCCTGTCTCAAAAAAAAAAGTAGTCTATTCTTCTAGCCATCATTTCCAGCAGTAGCTTCCTGCCTATGGCAGGAACAGGTGCTGTCTTATCAGATCAGGATTTAGGGATGCTGCTTAAGTCATCCCAGTGGCCCTGCAGGAAGCCAGAACCTCAAGCCCTTCAGTCACATTGTAGGCACTCAGTTCCCTTAGTAAAATCCCTTTCTGCTTACATTCTTTGGGTGCTTTCTGTTATCTGTGCTGAACTCTGGTATATATCAGAAAGTGCTTCTAGAGCTATAAACTGCTATGGAGATGTGATTTATGGTTACTTATCAAAGCCCCAGGGCTGTTAACCAGAGAAGACTGAGAAGAGTTCCCAGCCATGGACAAACATATTTCAGGAAGAGCAGACAAACACCTATACTCTTTAAACCTCTTCCCAAAGTCAACAGTCATTTTTACAAAGAAAACTTTTTGTTGTTGTTGTTGGTTTTTTTTTTTTTTTTTTTTTTGAGACAGGGTCTCACTCTGTAGTTCAGGCTGGCCCTGAGCTCACTATGTAGCCCAGGCAAGCCTCGAACTGAGCAATCCTCCTGCCTCTGCCTCCCAAGTGCTGGGATTACAGGCGTGAGCCACCATGCCCAGCACAAAGAAAACTTTTAACAAATTAAAATTTTATTAAAGCACAGAATGGTTTGTGAACAGGGCAGGACAGTACTAAGAACCAGAAGATGTTCAGAGCTCTACTCTGCAATGAAGGCAGAATATTTATAATCAAAGACAGAAAATAAAGTGTGAACAGATTGGTGAATAGTAGGCAAATACCTTATTCTCACAAAATCTAATCTGTTGGTAGCCTGTGATTGGCTAACCCTCAACTGCTTGTGTTTGGCTAAAATTCAACTGTTTGTTGTATTTAAAAAAATAGGTTTTCAGTTCACATCTGTACTAAGTAGTTCACTATATAGTGGCTCAAATACAAGACAGCTTCTGGCAAATGACCTGCTTATTTAACACCCTATAACCCAGAATCTACTTGAAACATCAAACATCTTGAAATCCAACTCCCTTCTTACAACTTCATTTTCTCCTACCTAAAAAAAGTATGAATAATCTGGAATTTGCCAGTTGTGGCATTGGAGGAGGATTTTCTAGGCTTGAGCACCTCCAAATGCATATCCAGAAAGAGCAAGACATTCTGTTAGCAGGTGGAAATCCTCAGAGTCATTCTAAATGGCCCATATATACCTCTCTCTTTCTTGGACAGATATACCTTGCATCTTTGATGATTGTTCATTCCCAGGTCTAGAAAGGAGTGAGGAAGGAGGCAGGCTTCTTTTGGGGTTCACCCTTTTCACAACAGCAGATCATCCCGTGCCTGGTAAAGCTAACCCGAAAAGAGGTTCTTGGGGTGAGTCTCAACAGGATGACATCATAGCGGTCTTTCTCCTTCAGCACATTTTTCCTCTAACTGTGTACAAACTCTGGCTCAGCAACAGAGAGCTCAGCTGGAATGCCCATGTGTGGCACTCATGAGTTTAAACAGAAAACTGGAAGCCCAGGAGAGTGTGAGAGAGACCGGGCTAACACCACCCACAGCCTCTGATTATCTCCCTGGCTCATCTGACCATTCCTTAAAGGCCCTTGGCAATCACCTGCCAGGATGAAAGAGAATCAGCCAAAGTGGCTGGCAGAGAGCAGGGAGCAAGTGAGAGATTATGCACACAGAGCCTGGAGGAATGGTTCCAGAAGTGGCAGAGAGAGAGAATAAATCAATCTGAGCCTGAGTTTGTCGCTGGTCTATGTGAAAACAAACCTGGGTCTCTTTGGAGTGAGAACTCCCCCTTTCTGACTGAACCAGAAAGGAGATCATGTGTCTCCCAGGTCGCGGGTGCTCAAGGAGTCGTAGACTGGCTCCTGTTCTCACATAAAGCTCAGGGCCTTGCTGCCTAGGGGAGAGCAGAGCAGAGCAGTAGAGCCCCTGTTCACCCTGATTTCATCCAGAACTGCTTCATCTGGATGCCTTTTACAGGCTGGGCATTTCAATGATTTCATCTGACAAAAGGAACGTACTGAGTTTTAAAAATGAAACAAAACTGCGCTGGAGATTTAGCTCAGTGTTTCCCGTGCCTGCCTAGCAAGCACAAGGTTCCTGATTCAATCCCCTGTAACCACATACAACAATATAGTGCATGGTGACTCACACCCACCAGCAATCAGTACCACATACCACAGTGCCAGGAGTGGTTGCTCATGCCTGTCATCCCAGGAGGCAGAGGCAGGACAACTGCTGAATTCGAGGCTTGCCTGGACTACATCGTGAGCTCAGGGCCAGCCTGAACTATAAAGTGAGACTCTGTCTCAAGAAAGAAAGGGGCCGGAGATTTAGCTCAGTGGTTCCAGCGCCTGCCTCGCAAGCACAAGATCCCGAGTTCGATCCCGGTAACCATATACAATGCTGGGCGTGGTGACTCACACCTACCAGCCATCAATACCACACACCACAGTGCCAGGCGTGGTGGCTCACGCCTGTCATCCCAGCACTTGGGAGGCAGAGGCAGGAGGACTGCTGAGTTTGAGGCTTGCCTGGGCTACATAGTGAGCTCAGGGCCAGCCTGAACTACAAAGCGAGACCCTGTCTCAAAAACAGAAAAAAAAAAAAAAGAAAGAAAGAAAGACTACAAACCCACAAAAGCCTTCCCATCTTCCTGATATCCAGATTTTTCTTTTCATGGACTTTATAAGACTATGGCTAAAATTCTGTGCAAAGCTTGTAGCCAGGGACTGCCAGTCTCCCAGGAAAGAGCTATTCTTAGAAGAAAGAGAAGAAGCCAATCATACTTGGCCCATGATCTCACCTCGGAAGTGAGGGTACAGCCACTACGGACTTACAGCTGCATTCTAAGAAGACAGCACAGCGGATAAAAGGGGGAACACTGTTGAGCAAGAATTCCATAGTCCATTGGAAGCAAAGCCTCAGTGTTCTTGACCCACAGAGCAGAAAACAGCACAGAGGTAAAGCTCAGCAGCTCCTCAGCTCAGCAGAGAAGCCAGCCGAATGGGCCTATGGAGAGACTCCCTCTACGGGAGTGGAGTCATCTCAGCTCCTGTCACCTGGCTGTGGCCTGAGCTGTGTCACACATCATGGGCACCAGGGCCCAGGAGTACCGAGACCACAGTGGCCTCAGCAGAAGCCCTCCAACATGGGATTCTCAGCCACCCTGAGAATTCTCCTAAAAAAAAAAAAGAGAGAGAGAATAATGAGAGGAAGGCTGAAGGACCTGCTCCATAAATTAGGATGGAGTCTGAGAAATATTCTACTGATGATGAGCTTTCCATGAGAGCCCCGAATGGGTGTGGCCTGGCAAACCCAGGCTGCACACACAAGGCGGAGGAGGCACTGAAGATGAGAATATAAGGCAGGATTCGAGGTGACTGCTTTGCCAACTAACTTTGCTGAGCCCCGCCCTGACATGGAGTAAGAGAAGAGCACTCTGCACTGGATGTGATCATTAGGGGAGCTGCTCAGGGGACGTAAGACCTGCCTTGGGCTTGCAGGATGTGTAGACCTGGGAAATCTCCAGACAGAGCCGATGGCATGAGCAGAAAGCAAAGGCACAAAACTTCTAGCAAGAGTTAGAAACCTGGTCAGCGAAGGAGCCAGAGACTCCCAAGCAGAGACAACCAACCTAGACAAATGGTTTCTTCCAGAGAAGCTCTAGGGTTCACGGTTCTGAACTATCTTAACCTCACTCCACTCCATTCCTTGTAAAGCAAAAGGAGAAGAATGTCAATTTGACAATTTCCATTTAGCTCTAACTGCAGGTTTTTGAAAGAAAATGTACAGATATCCAGGGAAAAACATCTTTAGAAAGCAGGTGAAATATTTCTAGGCAGTGGGGTCACCAATAGACCCTTTTGAAATTCTGTAGAGTTACAGGCTCTGATCCTGTAAAATAACCCTACATATTAATATAACTCCTAAATGCTGTGTATTTTTGGTCTTAAAATCGTGAAGCTCACCATACATCCCTGAAGATCCATGATTCCCAACTAGAGAAACACAGTACTTTTTTGGGCCACTTTACATGACAATACTGAAGAGTCCACATATTTTCTGCCATTTCTACCACATGCAGTAAAGTGAGGCATCGGAGAACATACTTTGAGTCCAGTACCTTACTTCTTCCAAATGCTGTGCAAATCCTGGCAGGATGCCACATGATCCAGGCAAGCTGGGTGTCCAGCAAGCAGCTCAGGTATCAGCAGCCCGTCATTCTCCAAGGTGGTAGGAGCTTTATATCACTTTCCATGATAACCAGCTCTACAGTGTCACGTGCCCACAAAGACAGTGCTCAACTAAGCACAGAGATGTTCCTGAAAAACTGGACGGGGCAGCCACAGTCTGTTCCTATAAAGTGGATGCTGTCACCAGATATACCTGTAAAACCTTTGCATTGAATCAACACTGTCCTGAAGTCAAGTCAGCCAGTCTTCTTGTGGATGTGAGGCCAAGTCTTCCTTGATGTGGGGACCTCTCTGTGTATTACAGACCTCTTTCTCCAATGTCTCTGCACGGTCTTGCCTTTGTGCCTATTCTGTGTCCTCATCTCCCCTTTTCAGAAAGACGCTAATCACACTGCACTAGAGCCCACCCCACTGACATCACTTAACCTCAATCACTTCTCTCAAGAGCCTATCTCCAAAGACAGCATATTCTGAAGAATTTGGGGTTAGGATTTCAACCATTAATTTTTTTTTTTTTTTGACAGGGTCTTGCTTTGTAGTTCAGGCCAACCCTGAGCTCACTATATAGCCCAGGCAAGCCTCGAACTCAGTGATCCTCCTGTCTCTGCCTCCCAAATGCTGCGATTACAGGCATGGATCACCACACCCAGTATTGTATGTGGTTACCGGGATTGAACCAGGGACCTTGTGCTTGCTAGACAGGCACCCGAATCACTAAGCTAAATCTCCAGCCCTCAACACATGAATTTTGGAGGGTGCATAAATTAACCCATCAATAGAAATGTGTTTAACAAATGATAGCATATTCTTATGTTGAAATATCAGGTAACTGTTAAAATAAGGCAGCATTATAAGTTCTAAAGTTGTAAGTACTAGAATTATCTCCGAGATACATATTTAAGCATAGAATGGGGGCACAGGATGCTGGATGGGGGGGTTCACTTATAAAGAAAAGTAGTAGTGAAAACTGATTTAATTTTTATATAAACACTCATATTTTTAATTGAGTATATGGTCTATTTTTAACATGGATAGTAAAAAATCAAATTTGAAATGCTTTAGAAGTTTTGGTTTTAGAAGGCTGCATGAGCACGTGTACATTTGTTCTGCAAGACGGAACCACAGTAAAGGGTTTGCTTTATCCTCAAGTATTCCCCCACCCTTGGGCCGTTTTTGCACAAATGCCTCCCGGAAGATTCCTGTCTCCATGGCAGCTGGCCAGTGCCGCTCTTCTCTTGTGGCTCCCATTCTCTCCCTCTCTCCTCTCCCTTTTTCCCTCTCCTCTTCTCCTCCTCTTCCCCCCCCCATCAAATGCAATTAAAGGAGTGGAATTTTCCAGAGCTCTGAAGAACTCTGAGGGGCTGTGCGCACAGAGAGCTCCTCAGGAACCCTGTCAGGTTATTTCCTACCGCCAAGATGACAGAAGAGACGAGGCGTTGGAGAGGAGAAACCATCACTCCAAACAGAACTGAAATGGAAGCACTGTAAAGTAAATAGCTGAAAATTTCACAAGTGTCATTCACTATTCACAAAGACTGTTTTTAGACAACATAATAATCCACTACAACATTTATTCTGTCTGCAGGATTATTACAGCACAATTTTACCTTTCCATCTTCTGTGGCATAGGATGATTTCTTTAGTAGTCATTCTTTGTCTTGCTCAAGTTTTGGGTTAAGCTTCATCCAAATGCTGACTCGGGGAGACAGCAGGGGTGGAGGTGGGGAGACTGGCAGCCAGAAAAGTGACACTTCAGTGCTTGCCCATGACCCTGCATTACAGCTCCCAGCAACCCTCTTCCTTCCATCATCCACATGGTTTATTGAACTCCAGCCCAAGCCTGGACTTTCTTTCCTTCTAACCTTTCCCTACCTTAAAGTTCTAGCTCATCCACAAAAACTTTATTGACCGTGACAATTTACATTGCTCTTTTGCTTTTTAAAATCCGCATAATAGTGCTGGGCGTGGTGGCTCACACCTGTAATCTCAGCACTCGGGAGGCAGAGACAGGAGGATTGCTGAATTCGAGGCTTGCCTGGGCTACATAGTGAGCTCAGGGCCAGCCTGAACTACAAAGTGAGACCCTGTCTCAAAAAAAAAAAAAAAAAAAAAAAAACATAAAATCCCCATAATAGATTTTTTGCAAATGGAAAAGGACTAAGAGATGAGGCAGGGGGAGAGAGTGGAAGGGAAAGGCATGTAAAAATAATTAGGGTGTGCTATGTATGTATACCATCTCTCCTTGACGAATGTGATCTTTATGTATTAATAAAAATCAAATAAAAATCATTAAAAAATAAAATCCTTATGGCATTCTCAAATGTTACCAAGTCTCAATTCACCAAGTATTTATCAGGCCCCTACTCTGAGCCATATTTGGGGGGTGGAGAGAATAAAGATCTGGGCTAGAGTAGCTCAGTGGTTCCAGTGCCTGCCTAGCAAGCACAAGGTCCCTGGTTCAATCCCCAATGACCACATATAACAATACCGGGCATGGTACCTCACACCCACCAGCAATCAGTAACACACACCACAGTGCCGGGCATGGTGGCTCACACCTATAATCCCAGCACTTGGGAGGCAGAAGCAGGAGGATTGCTGAGTTCAAGGCTTGCCTGGGCTACATAGTAAGGTCAGGGCCAGCCTCAACTACAAAAAAGCAAAACCCTGTCTCAAAAAAAAAAAAACAGAGATCTACTCAACCTGAGTAGGGGAAAATGGTAGAGGAACAAGGGAGCAGAGTACTCTAAGAATAAATAAGAAATTAGGAGGAAAACAGGGATGTGGAGGGCTCAGTAATTTAAGTCAAGGTATAAGGTATAGACCGTCCTCATAGAAACCAAAGCTGAGGGACTTCTAGATTTGAGAAACATTCAGAGACACATGCAATGTTCAGCACCCCCCCAATCTGGTTATCTTTTATATGTCTGTTTCTAATACAGTAGAGCTGTTACACTCTGTGTGTCTGCCTGCTGTCCTCTAATCTCACTATCCCAGCCCCTGTGCCCTGGCTTCTAACTTCAGCAATTCATCCATGATTTGGTTCGCTTGAATCCTGAACCTCCCACTGGTAGCCTTTTACCTTTGTCTCCTGCCACCAACTAAACAACTTTCAGTATTCAGATTTCTCATTCTTTTCTTTCTTTTTTTTTTTTGTGAGACAGAGTCTCCCTTTGTAGTTCAGGCTGGCCCTGAGCTCACTACGGAGCCCAAGCAAGCCTTGAATTTAGCAATCCTCCTGCCTCTGCCTCCCGAGTGCTGGGATTACAGGCTTGA